>CASGGR010000029.1:0-37947 GCA_949318235.1 Ecdyonurus torrentis | reverse complement strand
AAAAAAACAAATCAATTGATATTATATACGTGTACTATTACGTGAAAGATCGCAAGTCAATGCTCACACAAAGCCTAATATACAATTAGTCATAATATAAAATTGTATTTTCCTATACTACTCATTGTGCGTGATACCCGAGGCAGGCGAGGCCAATCAAATACAGTAACAAAAACTGTGTCAAAAGAGTAACTCCACATTTCCCCGCTATATGTTTCTTACCTACGGCGCTAATTACCTAATAAATAATAAAACACGGAGGCCTCTCGCCAGCCTGGGTGATGATTCATACAAGACGATGAAATAACAAATACGTCCAGAGATGTCGTTGTACAGTTTGCTTGCCATGCGACTATGAGCTCTATGTATAGAACACGTAAGGTTCAAGGTCGCATCACACTAAAACTCTACAACGATATTTCTCTTTGAAAGAAGTAAAATTGTTGTTACTATCTCGCCGCTAGAGGAAGCAGTGCGCGTGACGTCACAGTTTTTATGTAAGTTTGGAAAGTTAAAAAAGTCCTCAGTCAGCTAGTAGCCCATGGTCTTTCTATATACATGCTTCAAGTTTCACCGCAGCTGCACTGCCACACATAACTTGGATTATTTACATTATGCAGGTATATTATTGTATACGTTTTTTTTTTTATTTATTTATTTATTTATTTTTTTTTATTTTTTTTTTATTTTTTTTTTTTTGCTTTTTTTTTTGCTTTTTTTTTTTGCTTTTTTTTTTTGCTTTTTTTTTTTTTGCTTTTTTTTTTTGCTTTTTTGCTTTTTTTTTTTTTTTTTTCTTGCTGTTATTTTTTATATATTTACATATACTCCTTGCACATCCTTGCGCTTTGTCGCCATGTTTGTGTGCCTTATACATTGTCCAGCATAGGACATACAATTCATAAAATAATAAATAATAAAACGCATAAAATACATACATTATTTAAATACAAATATATTTATGTTTTAATTTTATGCTGTTATTTTTTGTATATTTATATATACTCCTTGCTCATCTTTGCGCTTTGTCGCCATGTTTGTGGTGCCTTATGCATTGTCCAGCATAGGGCATAAAATAATAATAAATAATAAAACGCATATTATATATACATTATATTTAAAGGCATAGACCAGATAAAAACATAAGCATTAATATCACAAAATACTTGATGGGATTTACATAAATAACTTTAGTTTGTCCCAAAACCCAACAGAAGCCCCGTAGCAGTGATAAGAAAATTTAATTTATGCAATTCGCACAATATTTTCATACTAATTTTTGCATGTTTCTGACGTCATAAACATGAATAGTCACGCAAATTGCATACTTTACAGTTTTTTCACGTTCTCTCGTTGGGCTACATTAACATTCTGGTAAAAAATTGTCACATGTAGTTTTATCTGGTCTATCGCTTTAAATACAAATATATTTATGTTTTAAATTTGCTTTTATTTTTTGTTTATTTATATATAGCCTCCTTGCACATCTTTGCGCTTTGTCGCCATGTTTGTGGTGCCTTATGCATTGTCCAGCATAGGGCATATAAAATGCTAAATGCAACAATAATAAAAATAATAATAGTTATAAATAATAAAACGCATAAAATAAATACATTATATTTGAATACAAATATATATATGTTTTTATTTTGCTTTTATTTTTGTTATATAAGCTCGTTCTGCAAAGTCAGACTTCCGGTGCAACTTTTGTGTCGATATGTTCCTTTGTTATATAACAGCTGATTATGACTTCGTTACCTGTTTACTACGTTTATACATATGGTCGATCATTGTTATTTCTTAGTTTAGAACTTTGAACTTGATAAGAATGAAAGAAACTCCACACAAAAAAGTTCCATGCTCTTCATGTGATTCAATTTTTGTCAATTTTGTTAGCTCAAAAAACAAGATCAACCAATGAATGTGTCGTATTTTGTTGGTCAGCCAATCACTGTTGTTGAGATTTACTTTACTTTATAGAACAAGCTTATATATAAGTTCAACTGAAACTCACCACTTTTATACTTGCTTTATTTACCAAATCAGGTCTTCCGGATAGAAATGTCGTAATAGAGTTTTTGTGTGATGCGACCTTGAACCTTACGTGTTCTTTGCATAGAGCTCATAGTCGCATGGCAACAAAAACTTTACTACGACATTTCTATTCGGAAGAACTGAAATGTAGATAATGAATATATATATATATATATATATATATATATATATATATATATATATATATATATATATATATATATATATATATATATATATATATATATATGTATATATATATATATATATATATATACATATATACATATATATTTTTTTTTGCTGTTATTTTTATAATTATTTGTGGCTATTTTCTTTGGAAAATTAGCTTTTTTGTGTTATTTATATTTTTCTCACATACTTGAGATACTAATTCAACCCGTTAACAACATCAATGCTCTCAAAAAATTTGCTAAGTATTTTTAAACTCCTTTAAAAGTGCCATTTTCCTATAGGGTGTTTTCATTCATGTTAAAGTCGACGTCATAAGTGAGTACTAAATAACATTGGCCGGTATAGGAAAATGGTACATTTTGCCAGTTTAAAAATACTTCACAATATTTTTGGAGAGCATTGATGTTGTTAACAGGTTGAATTAGTATCTTAAGTATGTAAGAAAAATAATAATAAGCAAAAAATAGCTAATTTTCAAAGAAAATAGCCAAAAACTATGTTTGCCCTATACTGAGCAATGTTATTCATTACTCAAGAAGAGCAACGAAAAGCACTCATTATGACGTCATGCGCACACACCCTATACTGTCCGATGTTATTTAGTACTCACTTATGACGTTGACTTTAACATGAATGAAAACCCCCTATAGAAGGACTTTGTGTGATAATACGTGAGTCAATGTACAGTTCATTTCATTATCTAACATTGAAGTGAGTCAGTTATCGTAACAAAGAATGTTAATCAGTCAATCAAATGTCTTTAGTATTCGAGCAGAGAAATCTTGCACAATATTGCACAATTTTTATATTTCATATAAGATGTATTTATCTATTTCATTGTTTATCTATATAGTAAAAAAAATTATCACACAAATAAATAATTTTGTACGCGGCACACATGAATGGTAACATTGTACAGAGCATAAAAAAAATGCTCTCTATAGGGTGTATGTAAATGACGTCATATTTATTGCGCTTGGAGGCCATACTGGAGTAGTACATAACATTGCTCAGCATAGGAAAAACTTCATTTAAGCCAATTTTCTTTGGGAAATCCGCTAATTTTTGGTTCATGCTATTTTTCTCCCATACTTGAGATACTAATTCAACATATTTACAACATCAATGCTCTCAAAAATATTGCATAGTGGTTTTAAACTGGCAAAATGTGTTATTTTCCTATGCCACCCATGTTATTGAGTTATCCAACATGGCGTCAACTTTCAAATGAATGCATACTACATAAATTGCAATTCGTGTCAAGTTTATATTAGAACAAAAAATTGAATAAATAAATGTATATAATTGTAAAACACAATTTATTGCTTTTAGAGTTTTAATTATGATTTTTTTTTTGTCGTTATTTTTATTTTTAAAGTTTTAACTATAGTTTTGGTATGTATAGCGTTAAATAGAAAAGTCAGGGGTTGGCTTCTTCAATGTTAGATAATGAGAAGAACTGTTCATAAACTGACATATGATGACCCAAAGCCCTTCTGTAGCCCCGCAAATTCGTGACCATCCTGCAAGATATGCAACATATCCCGTATTTTTTACGTTATATAGTATGGCTTTACTATATAAAAAAAAGTTGTAGTGGGTTGCATATGTGGAACCCGTATCTCCAATATACGTAGGACATTTGCAAGGCCATTAAATTAAGGTACTTAAGGGAATAGGGTACCAACGTCGGCCATTGCAATATATGTTTTTTTTATTTTCGGGACGCTTAAACGTCTTGAAATTTTTATCACGGCTAGGGGTGACCCTTAGCTACACAATGACACCAAATTTAGACCCAAAACACTTCTTGTTTTTGAGATATATAAGGTCGGAACCCTATACTCCCTTAATGTCTTTCTTTCTTTCTTTCTTTCTTTCTTTCTTTCTTTCTTTCTTTCTTTCTTTCTTTCTTTCTTTCTTTCTTTCTTTCTTTCTTTCTTTCTTTCTTTCTTTCTTTCTTTCTTTCTTTCTTTCTTTCTTTCTTTCTTTCTTTCTTTCTTTCTTTCTTTCTTTCTTTCTTTCTTTCTTTCTTTCTTTCTTTCTTTCTTTCTTTCTTTCTTTCTTTCTTTCTTTCTTTCTTTCTTTCTTTCTTTCTTTTTTTCTTTCTTTCTTTCTTTCCTTCACTTCTTATTTTTTTTTAGAAACAATAGCTGCCGTTAACGCAGGTAAATTTATGTTTTTTGCCAGAAATATAATTATATAAACAAACAAAAACTAATTTTTAAAAAATAAACAAAAAGAACTACGTTTTTCCTATGCTGAGCAATGTTTTTCATTGCTCCAATATGGCCTCCAAGCGCACTCAGTATGACGTCACGTACATATATTCAAGTATAAATTACAATCCATGTTCCAGCAATCCTGGCAGGAGCAGACGTGCTCAGTGACGCAAAGAGACTCCAATATGGCCTCCAAGCGCACTCAGTATGACGTCACGTACATATATTAAAGTATTAATAACAATCTATGTTCCAGCAATCCTGGCAGGAGCAGACGTGCTCAGTGACTGAGAGAGACTCACATATCTGGACCTCTAGCAAGTGGACCGACTGCATCTTTCATGTGGGACCTCAAAGAAAAGTAAACAGCTGATTTTGTATTTTATTTAATAGAGGTCATTTTTGTTTACAAAATTATTTATACTATCTTAGGGGGGTAGGTGTCCGACTGATATCTCGCAAACTAGACGGTCGCTAATTATAATATTAAAGCTATAGACCACATAAAACAACTTGTACTTTTTAATGAATAAACACAAAATGGGATCTTCAAAACTGATGATAATTTTTACCAGAATGTTAATGTAGCCTCACGAGAGAGCGTGAAAAAACTGTAAAGTATGCAATTTGCGTGAAAATTCATGTTTATGACGTCAGAAACATGCAAAAATTAGTATGAAAATGTTGTGCAGGTTGCATAAATTGAATTTTCTGATCACTGCTACGGGGCTATACTGTTGGGTTTTAAGACAAACTAAAGTTATTTATGTAATTCCCATCAAATGTTTTGTGATATAAATGCTTATGTTTTTCTCTGGTCTATTCCTTTAACACAAAGTAAAGAAGAAATGTAAGTTAAAAATTTAGTTATGTCAAACATGTGAAAACACGATCAAATATTTAAGTTATTACACTTTATAGATAACATGTAAGTGAGGTAATTTTCAAATTTTAGCCCAAATGTTAGTCAAATTAAAATTTTTAAAAATTAAAAATATTATAATAACTGACCGTGCGTGTAAATGGGGAAAAAGAAATTTTCATGAACCGCGCGAGTCGTGAATATACACCTTTCACAGCCGCCGTGCTGTGAGCATAGCTTATTCGCCACTCGCGGCAGCCGTGAAAGGTGTATGTTCACTACTCGCGAGGTTCGTGAAAATTGCTTTTTTACCCTTTAGACGTGCGGCCAGCGTATTAAAACTTTTTCCGGAACAAAAAATAAATAAATAAATAAATGAATAAATAAACTAATAAATTAAATAATAAAATAAATAAATAAATAAATAAATAAATGAATGAATAAATAAATAAAAAGTAAATAAATAAATAAATAAATAAATAAATAAATAAATAAATAAATAAATAAATAAATAAATAAATAAATAAATAAATAAATAAATAAATAAGTAAATAAATAAATACATAAATAAACAAATAAAAAAATAAAGGAAAAAGAAATAATTAAATAAAATAAAAAATAAAATAAAAAAATAGAAATGGCAAAATAAAAAATTAAATCCACTCGATTTTATTTGAAATACACAGTGTTTGTTTTGCAGGAAATAATTAATGTACAAAGAAATATTGTAAAAATATATTTCGTCTCTAACAATTTTCGGTCCAAGTGGGTCCACGTTCAATGTTAAACTGACCATTTTATTACATACTGCACATACACCTAAAGACTATTCTAAAGTGTTTCTATTCAGACTTTTTTTTTAAATAAATTTATAAGATATATATGGTAAATGTACTAGTTATCGGCAGCTTAAGGGTCTTAAGGTTGAAATTCCTATAGTATTTTTGAGAAAAGCAGCCAAACCGACACTGCGGCAGTTATCGGCACCCCCCCCCCCCCCATTTTCGTCAGTTTATCTCGGCCCCCTTTAGTGATAAAATAGTTTGTAGTTAGTGGTATGGAAACTAGACGAGATTCTAAGATGGCTGGTTCTAGTTAGAATATCGTTAACTTAATACTTTAGCCGTAATAAGAGCCTGCAGATAACTGGTACATTTACCATACAGTATTACTTTAGTGATAAAATAGTTTGTAGGTAGTGGTATGGCAAGTAGACGAGATTCTAAGATGGTTGGTTCTAGTTAGAATATCGTTAACTTAATACTTTAGCCGTAATAAGAGCCTGCAGTTAACTGGTACATTTACCATACAGTATTACTTTAGTGATAAAATAGTTTGTAGGTAGTGGTATGGAAACTAGACGACATTCTAATATAGGTTGATTCTACTTAGAATCTCGTAAACTTAATACTTTCGCCGTAACAAACAGCCTGCAGATAACTGGTACATTTACCATACAGTATTACTTTAGTGATAAAATAGTTTGTAGGTAGTGGTATGGAAAGAAGACGAGATTCTAAGATGGTTGGTTTTAGTTAGAATATCGTAAACTTAATACTTTAGCCGTAACAAGAGCCTGCAGATAACTGGTACATATACCATACAGTATTACTTTAGTGATAAAATAGTTTGTAGGTAGTGGTATGGAAACTAGACGGAATTCTAAGATAGGTTGGTTCTAGTTAGAATATCGTAATCTTAATACTTTAGCCGTAACAAGAGCCTGCAGATAACTGGTACATTTACCATACAGTATTACTGTAGTGATAAAATAGTTTGTAGGTAGTGGTATGGAAAGTAGACGGAATTCTAAGATGGTTGGTTCTAGTTAGAATATCGTAAACTTAATACTTTAGCCGAAACAAGAGCCTGCAGATAACTGGTACAATTACCATTCAAAGTTTTTAACATGATTATTTACCGCAGAAGAAATAACGTTTATACTAAATAAATAAATAAGTAAATAATTGTCTTTATTCAAAACAATGCATAGACAAAAACAAACAAATAAATATTTGCAAGGTTGAGGTTTAAGCCTGCCAATATGTCTGGCCCACTCTTCTTGGTTTGTACTGAAGAGTTACATCTATGTAACTGAAGTATTTGTACATACAATGTAACTGAACATTTTGTACAGTGTAGCTTTACGTGTAATATATTGTAGATGGACAGGAAAAGTGGAAAATGAACCAGCCTCAAATTTTAAGTTATATTTTTACTTAAATCAAATTTTCAGTTATAAATATTATAAACTAATTAATTGTTAATTTTGTTTTGCATGTTAGCAATTTTGCTGTCACCGAGTGTACCTTGCGAAGACCAGTCCTGTGTTCGAGGCCATGTTGTTTGGAGACCTCTTTGTGTCTGCAATACCTATCATCATACCGGACATCGAACCTGACGCTTTTCATGCAATGTTGCAGTGAGTATTATAGTGAGTGACTGAGTGACTGAGTGACTATATAGTACAATGATACTCCCCCCCATGTTATATATATACAGATATATATACGAAGGCTGTGCTATAGTCAGCAACTTCAACACGTGTTGCGCCTTGCTCTGCGCTGCTAAGAAGTACACTCTACCTCTCAATATGTTAGAAGACTGCAGAGCTATGTTGTGGTCCATGATCTACCCCAGTCACGCGTGGCCTGCTCTCGTCTTCGCCACACAAAATTACGAGGAGGAAATATACGACACGGCCGTAGAGGTATTTTCTCTATGTTCATTCATTTCTATATTCAATAATTACTAAACAAATGTAAAAAAAAAAAAAAAAAAAAATTAAATTTTGCTTATTCAAAAAATGATAATTAAAAAGTTAGGAAAAAAAAAAAAAAAAAACAGAAAAAAATGGTAAAAATGAAAGATAGTAAATACTAATTAGCTTTATACTTACAGGAACGTCGTGTCATGATATTCTAAACCATGCAATCTAAAAAATACAAATGCAGAAAGCAATAATTAAAGGAATAGACCAGAGAAAAACATAAGCATTTATATCACAAAACACTTGATGGGATTTACATAAATAACTTTAATTTGTCTCAAAACTCACCTAGCAATGATCAGAAAATTCGATTTATGCAACCCGCATAAATTTTCATACTAATTTTTGCATGTTTCTGACGTCATAAACATGAATTTTCAAGCAAATTGCATACCTTACAGTGTTTTCACGCTCTCTCGTGAGGCTACATTAACATTCTAGTAAAAATTGTCATCAGTTTTGAAGATACCATTTCGTGTTTATTCATTAAAAAGCACATGTTGTTTTTTGTGGTCTAGGGCTTTAAGTACATAGTCAATATAATCTAGAGTTGTAAAAAAACTCGCAATATTTTTAGTCCAATATAAAATTTTTTAGCCCGGTTTGGCTTGAACCCCGAGTTTAGCTTGAAATCGAGCCAAAGCTCGAAAACTCGATATTTGAGCCGCGATTTGGAAACAAGCTTTCGAGCCTATGAAGAAAAAAACACAATTTTCATTATGAAAAAAATGTTTTTGAAGAATTAATGTCATAAATAAAACAAAACAATTTTATATGAAATTTAAACATCTTATTTTGCATGATACAATATTAAAAACATCATGATTACAAAAATTACAAACTTTTTTCTTTGCTTTCTTCAAAACATTTTCTTTAGCTCGAAATATTTTCAACACCTTGTTTTTTTTTCACGAGTTGCGTGTTCACGAGCTCCAATCAAATTAGCTCGTTTTCGAGCTAAAATATAGAAATCCGGGTTGACAATTTTTAAAAAACGAGCACCCGAAGATTTTGGCCCGGGCTTGAACCGGTTTGAATTTACAGCTCTAGTTTAATAATTTTTTTGTCCTCGTTTTATAGATTTGTTTCTCTAGCATGACGTTGATGCTCACAATCAATCATCAATCAATCAATCAATCAATCAATCAATCAATCAATCAATCAATCAAACAATCAATCAATCAACTGACCGATCGATCAATCAATCATCAATCAATAAAGCAATCAATCAATCAATCATCAATCAATCAATCAATCAATCAACCGATCAATCAATCAATGATCAATCAATTAATCAATTAACCGACCGATCTATCGATCTATTGATCAATCAATCAATCAATCAATCAATCAATCAATCAATCAATCAATCACCAATTTATTAACTAATCATATTAATCAATCATCAATCAATCATCAATCAATCAATCAATCAATAAATCAATCAATCATTCAATCAATCAATCAATCAATCATCGCAAAGTCTAATTTTGCTCAAAATTTGTATTCAGATGGCTGGTATCTCAAAACATAAAGTAAAAATTATAAACTTGATGATGACATTTAAAATTAACATGGACTCTTATGGGACTAAAAATTAAAAAAACTGATCCTAAATAAAATCTAGAATGGTGACTCTCCAATGAAAAAAAAAATCATATTTATATGTAACAAACATTAACTTTCAGGTGATCCAGAAATCAGGCTCTACATGTTTTGCTCAAGAAAATCTGCTCCAAGTTCCACACTCCATTCTCCTGTCATTTCTACAAAACCACGGGGGTATCAAAGTTCAAAGTGAGAGCGAGATCTTCAGTGCCTCCCTACGTTGGGCTAGACATCAAGTCACATTGAACTGCGAGCCAGAAACCCTTCAGAACCTCCGTCAAGTATTAGGCGACATCTTGCAAAATATCAACTTCAAGGAACTCCAGCTACTAGAATTTTCTGAAATACTAGAAAGTGTGCCTGAAAATGACACAGTACCCAGAGTAGCAGAGAAATACGATTCATATTTCATATTTGGTAAAAGCAATAGCCCTGTTGTTATAGAAGCAGACAAGGACCTGTTCAAAAGCAACACATATGATCTATTTACAAAAATCACATTCCCCACTATGATAGGAAAAGTCAAGTGTTTTAAATTACTAGGTATAAGGTTGTCTACTCAAGTAGCCAGTGACGTCAGCAGTGCGACATATGAAGAAGATCTAACTGTACATGTATATACAGGTACCAGGTCGCTAGTTAGTACTAGGTTTACTATGTTCGTACAATATGATACAGCTGTTAATATACAGTTGTCCAGACAGGTGGTCGTGGATTGTTATCCATATGTTTCTATAGCTGTGATCCCACATGTGACTGGTAGATATCCGGCGCAATGTGTTATGTATAATACAGCGTGGAAATGTAAGGGAGGGTATTTTGATGGACATTCTGATGCTTTGTTTTTATATTGTCAAGATTGTGTTATTATGCCAATACTAATAGAATAGACAGCTACACAGTAAAAAATAATAATAAAAAAGTGTTTTTATTTAAAGGCATAGACAACATGAAAACATTTGCATTTGTATCACAAAATACTTGATGGGACTTGCATAGATAACATTAATTGGTCTTGAAACCCTACTGTAGCGCCGTAGCAGTTATCAGAAAATATCAATTTATGCAACCCGCACAACATTTTTATACTAATTTTTGCATGTTTATGACGTCATAAACATGAATATTCACGCAAATTGCATACTTTACATTTTTTTCAAGCTCTCTTGTGGGGCCACATTTACATTCTGGTAAAAAATACCATCAGTTTTGTAGATCCCATTTCATGTTTAGAACATGTTGTTTCAATGTTTTCTATGCCTTTAAGATAACATTTTGTAAGGGGGGATATTTCGATGGACATTCTGATGCTTTGTTTTTATATTGTCAAGATTCTGTCATTATGCCAATACTAATAGAATAGACAGCTACACAGTAAAAAATAATAATAATAAAGTTGTTTTTATTTAAGATAACCACTTGTAAAGGAGGGTATTTCGATGGACATTCTGATGCTTTGTTTTTATATTGTCAAGATTCTGTCATTATGCCAATACTAATAAAATAGACAGCTACACAGTAATAAAAAGTGTCTTTATTCAAGATATCCACTTGTAAGGGGGGATATTTCGATTAACATTCTGATGCTATGTTTCTGTATTGTCAAGATTCTGTTATTATGCCAATACTAATAAAATAGACAGCTACACAGTAAAAAATAATAATAAAAAAACTGTTTTATTTAAGATAACGGCTTGTAAGGGAGGGTATTTTGATGGACATTCTGATGCTTTGTTTCTATATTGTCAAGATTGTGTCATTATGCCAATACTAATAGAATAGACAGCTACACAGTAAAAAAAAATAATAATAAAAAAAGTGTTAAAGGCGTAGAACACCTTGAACAAAAAAGTTGCGTAATATCCTAACAAATCTGAAAATCAACGTTGATTTGGCCGGAGTCAATGATTTCTAATTTATTTTCCAATTACAAAATGCCGCTGCCGGTCACTGACGTCACAACTCGCCCGGTTTACTTGCGCGTGGACTAGGCGAGCTGTGACGTCAGTGACCGGCAGCAGCATTTTGTGAATGGAAAATAAATGAGAAATCAATGACTCCGGCCAAATCAACGTTGATTTTCAGGTTTGTTAGGATATTACGCAACTTTTTTGTTCAATGTGTTCTACGCCTTTAATTAAAAAGCTTGTACACAGTTTAACAATGCTGTAATTATTGTGTAATCAACGGTAATGACGTCACTAAACGTTGACAATCTAACGATAAAAAACAATTTTTATACTATAAATTGATAGAGCAAAATTTATGCTTTCAAAACTATACACTCTTAAAAATGGTGCATTAAACAGGAAGATCAGTAGTTACAACATGTCTACTTCAATGTTAGATAATGAGAAGAACTGTTCATAAACTCACATATGATGGCCCAAAGCCCATCCGTAGCCCCATGTTAGCCCCGTAAACTTGCGCTCATCCTGCGAGATATGCAACCCGCTAAAACATTTTCTATAGTAAAGCCGTAACTATGACGTAAAAGATACGTGACAAGTTGCATATCTCGCAGGATGATCACAAGTTTGCGGGGCTACGGGAGGGCTTTGGGTCATCATAATGTGAGTTTATGAACAGTTCTTCTCAATATCTAACATTGAAGAAGTCAGCATGTAACCCCTGAACTTCCTCTTTAAGGGAGTAGAGTACCGACCTTATATCTCAAAAACTAGACCATGTTTTAGGTCTAAATTTGGTGTCATTGTGTAGCTAAGGGTCATATCTAGCCGTGATCAAAATTTAAACATGTTTAACCGTCCCGAATAAAAAAGTTAAAAATTATTCAAATTAACATTGGGCATTATAGGCTTAAAATTTCAAAAAATCATATAAAAATAATTTGTACAGTGAACCCCCACCCCCCCAATTTTTATATATTTGAAATTGTCTCCAGCTGAAGTATCCTTGTGCAAAATTTTAGATTTTTTTGACGAGAAAAGTTTGAGTCTAATGGCCGACCTCAGTCCCCTACTGCCTTAAAGGCATAGACCAGAGAAAAACATAAGCATTTATATCACAAAACACTTGATGGGATTTACAGAAATAATATTATTTTGTCTCAAAACACAACTGTAGCTCCGTAGCAGTGATCAGAAAATTCAATTTATGCAACCCGCACAACATTTTAATACTAATTTTTGCATGTTTCTGACGTCATAAACATGAATAGTCACTCAAATTGCATACTTTACAGTGTTTTCACGCTCTCTCGTGGGGCTACATTAACATTCTGGTAAAAATTGTCGCCAGTTTTGAAGATCCCATTTCGTGTTTATTCATTAAAAAGCACATGATGTTTTATGTGGTCTATTTATGAATCGCACCCATAAATTAAAAGCATTTATATTTTTGCCATGGTAAATTATTTTGAATAATATTTAAAACTTAAATATAGGTATTTAATTTGTAAAAAAAAAATGATAATAATTCATTGATATGGATTGTTATATTTTTATTTGTTAAAATTTGGAATAATATAATTATATACTGAAAGTAAAAGTTTATGGAAGCTTTTTTTTTTTAAAAACAATTTTAATTTATGGCAGATTTTTTTTTTTTTTAGTTATTATTTTTGTTCTTTGTGGCCCGGACTGACCGTAGCCGGTGAAGCGATCGCGATCGCACCATCGTACTATGGTCAAGCCGGCTCTGTGTGTGTGTGTGTGTGTGTGTGTGTATGTGTGTGTGTGTGTGTGTATGCGTGTATGTGTGTGTGTGTGTGTGTGTGTATGTGTGTGTGTGTGTGTGTGTGTGTGTGTGTGTGTATGTGTGTGTGTGTGTGTGTGTGTGTGTGTGTGTGTGTGTGTGTGTGTGTGTGTGTGTGTGTGTGTGTGTGTGTGTGTGTGTGTGTGTGTGTGTGTGTGTGTGTGTGTGTGTGTGTGTGTGTGTGTGTGTGTGTGTGTGTGTGTGTGTGTGTGTATAACATTATCATTATATACCAAAACTGCAATGTGTTTTTTCAATTATATTTATAAAAAACGTTTAATACTTAGCAATGTGATACAAAATGTATTTAGTGGTTTTTATTTATTTATTTAGTTTTATTAAAGGCATAGACAACATAAAAACATATGCATTTATATCACAAAACACTTGATGGAACTTACATGAATAATTTTAGTTTGTCTCCAAACCCAACAGTAGCCCCATAGCAGTGATCAGAAATTTCAATTTATGCAACCCGCACAACATTTTCATACTAGTTTTTGCATGTTTCTGACGTCGTAAACACATGAATTTTCACTCAAATTGCATACTTTACTGTTTTTTCACGCTTTTTCGTGGGGCTACATTAACATTCTGGTAAAAATTGTCATCAATTTTGAAGATCCCATTTCGTGTTTATTCATTAAAAAGAACATGTTGTTTTATGTGTTCTATGCCTTTAAATCTATTTATTTGTTTATATACATAATGTTCTATATTGATATGTGTTCATTAAGATATAACACCAAACCTGTGTTACTATTTTTACTAAAATATGAAATAAAAATTATAATTTTGTAATTTATTAATTAAAATGATTATTGGTATATCAATAATAATATAATTAAAGAAATGTTGTGTCATTTTTTGTATCCAAATTTCCATAAGTGAGATGTGACACTAATTTTAATAGGGTGTGTGCGCATGACGTCATTCTGAGTGCTTTTCGATGCTCATCTTGAGTAATGAATAACATTGCTCAGTATAGGGCAAACGTAGTTTTTGACTATTTTCTTTGGAAAATTAGCTATTTTTTGGTTATAATTATTTTTCTCACATACTTGAGATACTAATTCAACCTGTTAACAACATCAATGCTCTCAAAAATATTGCGAAGTATTTTTAAACTGGCAAAATGTACAATTTTCCTATACCAGCCAATGTTATTTAGTACTCACTTATGGCGTCGACTTTAACATGAATGAAAACACCCTATACTAAGAAAATATAATATATAGGGTGTATGCGCATGACGTCATTTTTGACACGCTTTGACGCCATATTGGAGTAGTGAATAACATTGCTAAGCGTAGGACAAATTTAACTTCTTTTTTTTAACTATTTTTTTAAAGATCAAATAGACACATTTTTATTTAATATGGTGTGTATGCATTCATGTTAAAGTTGAGGCCATGATGGATCACTCAATATACAGTATAGTTTTTTTTTTAAATTTTTTTCCGGAATATATAACTCATTTTGTCAGTTAAAAATACAAAACAATATTTATGAGAGCATTGATGTTAATATAGCTAGAATTTCAAGTATAATATATGTGAGAGGAAAAAATATATTTTAACCGATTTCCCAAAGGAATATAGCTATATAGCTTGTTCTATAGGGTGTATGCATTCATGTTAAAGTCGACGCCATGTTGGATAACTCAATAACATGGGTGACATAGGAAAATAACTCATTTTGCCAGTTTAAAACCACTATGCAATATTTTTGAGCGCATTGATGCTGTAAATATGTTGAATTAGTATCTCAAGTATGGGAGAAAAATAACATGAACAAAAAATTAACAGATTTCCCAAAGAAAATTGTCTTAAATGAAGTTTGTCCTATGTTGAGCAATGTTATTCACTACTCCAGTATGGCGTTTAAATGTATTAAATATGACGTCATGCGAAAACATCATTATTAATGTAGAACACAAAATATGGCGAAAGCAAAAAAAAAAAAAAAAAAAAAAAAAAAAAATTATAATTCGTTATAAAAATTGTAATTTTATAATCAATAATTAATGTACATATTATTATTATTTATATTTTACAAATTATACAAATTATTAAATATTCAAAATAAAAACTCCCTAATAATGAGAAATGTGTAATTATAACCTAAACCACGAAAATTATTATTAAAAAAAAAAAAAAAAAAAACTTTCATTATATAGACGGGTTTCATTCATATTTAAGAGCCGCCATTTTGTAGGTCAGGAATACATAGGCCAGCATAGGAAAAACTTTATTTTTATATTTTTAATAGCAAAAGAAGCTTCAAAGCTCAATCAAAGCCTTATTTCTAGCTACTAATAAGTTTAAAGGAATAGAACAGAGAAAAACATATACATTTATATTACAAAACATTTGATGGGATTTACATAAATAACTTTAGTTTGTCTCTAAACCCAACAGAAGCCCCGTAACAGGTGATCAGAAAATTCGATTTTTGCAACACGCACAATATTTTCATACTAATTTTTGCATGTTTCTGACGTCATAAACATGAAATTTCACGCAAATTGCATCTTTTACAGTTTTTTCACACTCTCTCGTAAGGCTGTATTAACATTCTGGTAAAAATTGTCATCAGTTTTGAAGATCCCATTTCGTGTTTATTCATTAAAAAGCACATTTAGTTTTATGTGGTCTATGGCTTTAAAGAATATATGAAACAAACAAATTCATTTAGTTGAAATAACTTTTTTTATGTAAAAAATTAGTAGAAACGATGTTTCCCTATGCTGGACAATGTATTAGGCACCACAAACATGGCGACAAAGCGCAAGGGGTCTATATTTCATAATTTTGTGCGTAAATAAAAAATTTTCAAATAATTCACGCTTATATTCCCGTATTTAAATATATATAGCAAAGAAACCAATTGAGAAACTAAGAAATTTATATTTTACAGTTATGAAAATAGTTGAATATTCAAAATAAAGACTGCTATAGGGTCCATGCATTCATGTTAAAGTTGACGCCATGTTGGATCACTCAATAACATGGGTGACATAGGACACAAAATCATTTTGTTACTTTAAAACCACTATGCAATATTTTTGAGAGCATTGATGTTGTAAATATATTGAATTAGTATCTCAAGTATGTGAGAAAAATAACATGAACAAAAAATTAACTGATTTCTCAAAGAAAATTGGCTTAAACAAAGTTTGTCCTATGCTGAGCAATGTTATGCACTACTCCAGTATGGCCTCCAAGTGCATTAAATATGACGTCATCCGCATACACCCTATAATGTAGAAATGAGCATTTAAATCGCGTAAATAAGAAAAAAGTCACTTTTATTATATTTCAAAATTTTGTGCGTAAATAATTAAATTTCAAATAGTTCCAGCTTCTACGTATAGATGTCGCTAGCGTACGCGCCACATAAAATTATAGCCAGCTGTTCGTATGTAATAATGACAAAATAAAAAAAGTAAGTGTGAGAATGAGTTGAGTTTTGTGTTTATTTTGTATGTTTTTGCCATATAATGGTGAAGTGACAAAGTCGACCGGGTGAAATAAGTTGACTAAATATATTGTCCTGTGATTAGTGTGGTTTACAGGCTGGTTTAATTGTTAAATTAGGTTTAATTAGCGATTACATGAGTCGCGTTGTTGATTAAGATTTGAGTGATGAGTTTGCTATTCTTGACTTCAGCATCGTTAATTAAAATGAGACTTCTAATGGGTAAGTAAACTAATTAAGGTGGGTGATTAGCTACTGCGGGTTTTGACTAAAATATTCTAAACAAATAAAAATCTAAAATTTAACCCAGTGATACATATTAGGATATGGTATCTTCAAAAATGTGAAAAATTTGAGGGGTCACCATGCTAGATTTTAAATTTCCATTTTTCTTAAAGTTTTAGTCCCATAAGAGCCCATGTTAATTTTAATAAAATATTTTCTCTGATCTAATGGTCACGGGTACTGAAACTGTTATCATAGGTAGCTGTTACTGTTAACTTTCAAATATCATCATAACATTTGTAAGATTTCTTTTTAAATTTTAAAACAAGCCATCTGAATACAACCCTGAAAGGCATAGACCACATAAAACAACATGTGCTTTTTAATGAATAAAGACGAAATCGGATATTCAAAACTGATGACAATTTTTACCAGAATGTTAATGTAGCCTCACGAGAGAGCGTGAAAATACTTAGTACAGTCATAACTAAAATAAGGTCCATAAGCCCGTGGACAAAAATAGCAACAAGCTGAAACTTTCAGGATATGTTCATTAAGGTGTCAGTAGCCCATAACTAAAAGTCTCAAAAAACCAAAACATGGGAAGTGCCCGAAATTGGGCATGTCCCGGGAAAATTTATGATTTTCAAAATTAATTTTTTTCTAATGATCTAAAAGAGCTACAACAACAAACAAGGTGTCCATAGTTAGCTAATATAATTAGCAATTCAGAAAAAAATAATTTATAGACATTTAATTGAGTTTTACTAATTAAATAGCTAATTAATTAAAAATTAATTAGGAACTTATTTTTTTGAATCGAAATAACTTTTTTTGGGTACATTTTCATGATTTTGAGTTTATTATAAAAGACATTACAAATAATATCAGCAATAAAATGACGTTTGTCGTATTACGATATCTTGCATACATCCCGAGATAATTAGGACAGCAGCGCGGCACCTCCCACCACCCACTTGTATTACTATACATTCCAATACGAGAAAAAAGCGTAAGTTTTGATTATTTTTGCACTCATAAGCATGACATTGTTAGGGATGGTTGATGGGATGTCCTTATGCATAAAATGACCCAATGTCAAACCATTGTAATCATAGGTCAACCCTTTGTGACCTTTGATCCTGCAAACCTTTTATAATTTTTTTACAGCCAAACAAACAGTGTCACAAAAAATTTGTATTGAGATAAGTTGCTTGAAGTCACTGGTTCTGTTGTTTAAAAAAAGTTGGATGACTTAAGGTGAAAATTTACAAAATGGCCGCTAATTAGCACTAATTAAGATTCATAAATATTTTTATTTTTTTGCATCCATAATTACATTTTTGTCACCGTTTTAAATCACGCACAATTATTCCGACCAAAAATATAGACTGGTTTTGAGTTTCTTTACTTATTGATTAGGTACTTAATAATTAAGTTACTATTATATATATTTGTCCATAATATTGCATCATAACATACCTTTAACCATAGGTTGTTTTTTTTCTTTCTTTCGTATAAAAAAAATATCTTTGCAATAATAATAGTTTTTCTTTTTTTGAATGAACTATAATTATTTTCAAATATGATTATATTAACATTTTGATTTTTTCAGCTTTGAACAAAATTGAGGGGGGAGGGAAGATAGGTGATTTGTTAATTAATATCTGAACATATGTGCGTAAATATTAGAACGCCCTTCGAAAATATTTCTATATTGCACAATAGTTTGAATTTTTCATATTTAGAATCTAGTGTATGCATGGATAGGCGCGAGAATGCACTTTGACGCCATATTGGAGCAATCAATGATACTGCTCAGCATAGAACAAAAGTAATTTTTGCCTACTTTCATTAGAAAATCGGGTAATTTTTTTTTTCTGGCATTAGAAATCAGATTTTTAATGAAGAAAGTGTTATGCAAAGGGATAGTTAGGTAGGGAGGTTGTGCATGTCCATGTGGTGTTGACATGTATATTAAACACACAAAAAAGGTTAATAACTTGGACAAAAAACCCGCAAGTACATTTTTTAAAAATAATTACAAAATAAAATCAGCAAAAAAAAAAAAAAATCCTGTATTATTTAGAAGGCAATTTATTTCAGATTTTTCATGTGTTGTGCAAAGGGATAGTTAAGGAGGTTGTGTCCATGTGGTGTTGACAAATATATTAACCACACAAAAAACAACACTGGACCCTTTCTTATTAAGACACTTTCCTGTAGGAACACTTGGTCATCTCCCTTACGATGTTTCACATATACGTTTTTTTTTTTTTTTTTTTTTTTTTTTTTAATATTATTATTATTTTGCTAATTTATATTGTAAAAATTGTTACAGATTGGTGTTGTCATATTATAACACAAATAAAAACTTTGTAATAAAATAAATTGCCTTCTAAATAATACAGGATTTTTTTTTTTTTTTTGCTGATTTTATTTTGTAATTATTTTTAAAAAATGTACTTGCGGGTTTTTTGTCCAAGTTATTAACCTTTTTTGTGTGTTTAATATACATGTCAACACCACATGGACATGCACAACCTCCCTACCTAACTATCCCTTTGCATAACACTTTCTTCATTAAAAATCTGATTTCTAATGCCAGAAAAAAAAAATTACCCGATTTTCTAATGAAAGTAGGCAAAAATTACTTTTGTTCTATGCTGAGCAGTATCATTGATTGCTCCAATATGGCGTCAAAGTGCATTCTCGCGCCTATCCATGCATACACTAGATTCTAAATATGAAAAATTCAAACTATTGTGCAATATAGAAATATTTTCGAAGGGCGTTCTAATATTTACGCACATATGTTCAGATATTAATTAACAAATCACCTATCTTCCCTCCCCCCTCAATTTTGTTCAAAGCTGAAAAAATCAAAATGTTAATATAATCATATTTGAAAATAATTATAGTTCATTCAAAAAAAGAAAAACTATTATTATTGCAAAGATATTTTTTTTATACGAAAGAAAGAAAAAAAACAACCTATGGTTAAAGGTATGTTATGATGCAATATTATGGACAAATATATATAATAGTAACTTAATTATTAAGTACCTAATCAATAAGTAAAGAAACTCAAAACCAGTCTATATTTTTGGTCGGAATAATTGTGCGTGATTTAAAACGGTGACAAAAATGTAATTATGGATGCAAAAAAATAAAAATATTTATGAATCTTAATTAGTGCTAATTAGCGGCCATTTTGTAAATTTTCACCTTAAGTCATCCAACTTTTTTTAAACAACAGAACCAGTGACTTCAAGCAACTTATCTCAATACAAATTTTTTGTGACACTGTTTGTTTGGCTGTAAAAAAATTATAAAAGGTTTGCAGGATCAAAGGTCACAAAGGGTTGACCTATGATTACAATGGTTTGACATTGGGTCATTTTATGCATAAGGACATCCCATCAACCATCCCTAACAATGTCATGCTTATGAGTGCAAAAATAATCAAAACTTACGCTTTTTTCTCGTATTGGAATGTATAGTAATACAAGTGGGTGGTGGGAGGTGCCGCGCTGCTGTCCTAATTATCTCGGGATGTATGCAAGATATCGTAATACGACAAACGTCATTTTATTGCTGATATTATTTGTAATGTCTTTTATAATAAACTCAAAATCATGAAAATGTACCCAAAAAAAGTTATTTCGATTCAAAAAAATAAGTTCCTAATTAATTTTTAATTAATTAGCTATTTAATTAGTAAAACTCAATTAAATGTCTATAAATTATTTTTTTCTGAATTGCTAATTATATTAGCTAACTATGGACACCTTGTTTGTTGTTGTAGCTCTTTTAGATCATTAGAAAAAAATTAATTTTGAAAATCATAAATTTTCCCGGGACATGCCCAATTTCGGGCACTTCCCATGTTTTGGTTTTTTGAGACTTTTAGTTATGGGCTACTGACACCTTAATGAACATATCCTGAAAGTTTCAGCTTGTTGCTATTTTTGTCCACGGGGAGTTTTTTCTTATTGTACTAACTGTAAAGTATGCAATTTGCATGACTATTCATGTTTATGACGTCAGAAACATGCAAAAATTAGTATTAAAATGTTGTGCGGGTTGCATAAATAGAATTTTCTGATCACTGCTATGGGGCTACATTTGAGTTTTGAGACAAACTAAAGTAATTATTTAAATTCCATCAAGTGTTGTGATATAAATGTTTATGTTTTTCTCTGGTCTATTCCTTTAACGTAGAGGGTGGCCGACTTGGACCGGAAGTAGTCAATAGAAGCACTAAATCTTACAATAATTCTTTGTAAACATGATTTATTTCCAATACAAAAAAAACACCGTTAATTTTCAAATGAAATCAAGTAAATTTAAAAAATACTTTTTTGTTCCGAAAAAAAAAAAAAAAAAAAACCTAATATTTATAATTTTAAAAAGATTCTAATTTGGCTAAAATTTGCAGCTCAAATTTGAAAATTTCCACATTTACATGTTATCTTTAAAGTGTAATAACTTAAATATTTGATCGTGTTTTCACATGTTTGACATAACTAAATTTTTAAGTAACATTTCTTCTTTACTTTGTGTTAATATTATAATTAGCGACCGTCCTAGTTTGCGAGATATCAGTCGGTCACCTACCTAGGCCTTTAATATGTATACATATTGCAGTTATATATTTGGGTAATTAAATTTGAACTGAAAAGTATTGGATTTTAACGTCTTTTGTATTATGAATGAATGAATGAATGAATGAATGAATGAATGAATGAATGAATGAATGAATGAATGAATGAATGAATGAATGAATGAATGAATGAATGAATGAATGAATGAATGAATGAATGAATGAATGAATGAATGAATGAATGAATGAATGAATGAATGAATGAATGAATGAATGAATGAATGAATGAATGAATGAATTAACGAACAAGTAAATAAATAAATAAATCAGTAAATAAATAAATAAATCAATAAATCAATAAATAAGTAAATAAAAAAAATAATAATAAATAAATAAATAAATAAATAAATAAATAAATAAATAAATAAATAAATAAATAAATAAATAAATAAATAAATAAATAAATCAGTAAATAAATAAATGAACAAATGAACAAATAAATAAATAAATAAATAAATGAATAAATAAATATATAAATAAATAAATAAATAAATAAATAAATAAATAAATAAATAAATAAATAAATAAATAAATAAATAAATAAAAAATAAACAAATAAATAAATAATTAAATAATTAAAAAAAGTAAATTAATATATATAAAAAATCACAACATGATACTTAAAGTTTTTTCAAATTAAAAAATTCAGTTTTTGCCTGCAGCTCCTAAATGTAGAGTATATTTACTTAATTACAATTTTATATTGATTATATAAGTCCTATCGAAATATAAGAATACGTAAAAATAATAAAGTACGCTTCTTTGACGTAAATATTGTCATAGTTTTAAATAACAATAATAAAGCACCTCAATTCATATACGAAACAATGGAACTTATCGGTTTAAAAAAGTCACGCAATAGAGTCCATATTACTATTAATATAAATAGGAAAATCAACCATGGTGTGTTTTTATATTGAGAATTATTCAACATATAATTTTTAGGTAGAGCATAAGGTCGATATCTTGTTTGAATATCAAGTAAATATGGACCTTATTGCATGTATTTTAAATATATTTTCTGTGGTACCTAGTACTAAGGATTATAATTTTAAAGATCAATAATTTACATGTATAGGGTGTATGCGCATGACGTCATATTTATTGCGCTTGGAGGCCATACTGGAGTAGTGAATAACATTGCTCAGCATAGGATAAACTTCATTTAAGTCAATTTTTTTGGGGAAATCTGTTAGTTTTTTGTTCATGTTATTTTTCTCACATACTTGAGATACTAATTCAACATATTTACAACATCAATGCTCTCAAAAATATTGCATAGTGGTTTTAAACTGGCAAAATGAGTTATTTTCCTATGCCACCCATGTTATTGAGTTATCCAACATGGCGTCGACTTTAACATGAATGCATACACTCTATATTACTGATGTTATTTTCATGTATTTACTTGAAGTTCGGGTGTACTCTCAGAGATAAAAGCTGTTGTCACAGATAAGGGGTAAACTCTGCTAGATAAAAATTGTCACAGTAATCATGACTCGTCACTTTCTACATATTCACGGTCGCTACAAGGTCGTCCATATTACAAACTACTTGTATTTACATGGCAATCTTACTGTAGCCTATATTACACTGCATTACATATATATATATATATATATATATATATATATATATATATACAATTGTACATCAATAAATAAATAAATAAATAAATAAAAAAATAAAAAAAATAAAAAATAAATAAATAAATAAATAAATAAATAAATAAATAAATAAATAAACAAATAAACAAATAAACAAATAAATAAATAAATGAGTAAATGAGTAAATGAATAAATAAATAAGTAAGTAAGTCAATAAATAAATAAATAAATAAATAAATAAATAAATAAATAAATAAATAAATAAATAAATAAATAAATAAATAAATAAATAAATAAATAAATAAATAAATAAATAAATAAGTAAGCAAATAAGCAAATAAACCGACAAATCAATACCTAATCAGTTTAAAAAAAATATAGCCATATACAGTATAAGGCAAAACTTAAAACTTAAGTAAAAAGCAAAATCCAGTATAAAATATAGTAATATTTTGTTATGTGTCCGACATAATGTGATCTATATCACTAATAGATCCACAAAACCAGAATAGATTATATGAAGGCAGTACGCAAAATATGTAACAACATAATGGAAAAACAACGGGGAAAACAAAAAGATAGGGGCTGTAAAAAAAAAAAATAAAAAAAAAAATAAAAAAATATTATTTAACACTTTTATGCCAATTTTTATGAATACACACTTTTTATTGGAAATTTTAACCTTGAATCTTTTACTTATAAAAGATCAAAATAAATGAACGTCATTTTATCTTCAAAAAAAAAAAAAATAATAAAATAATAAAAAAAAAGCTTCAAAAAATAGAAAGAAAAAAAATTGTATTAAAGTCGACGCCATGTTAGATAACTCAATAACATGGGTGACATAGGAAAATAACACATTTTGCCAGTTTAAAACCACTATGCAATATTTTTGAGAGCATTGATGTTGTAAATATGTTAAATTAGTATCTCAAGTATGGGAGAAAAATAACATGAATAAAAAAATTAACAGATTTTCCAAAGAAAATTGGCTTAAAGTTTGTCCTATGCTGAGCAATGTTATTCACTACTCCAGTATGGCCTCCAAGCGCAATAAATATGACGTCATGCGCATACACCCTATACATGTAAATTATTGATCTATAAAATTATGAACCTTCAGTACTAGGTACCACAGAAAATATATTTAAAATACATGCAATAAGGTCCATATTTACGTGATATTCAAACAAGATATCGACCTTATGCTCTACCTAAAAATTAAATCTTGAATAATTCTCAATATAAAAACACACGATGGTTGATTTTCCTATTTATATTAATAGTAATATGGACTCTATTGCGTGACTTTAGATTTGCTCACGCCAAGTTGTACCAGGCTGTCGCAATCTACACCAAATTCTGGAACATTTTCTAGTGAACTAGTATCGTCAGTGTACATTATAGCATTCGGACAGTTTGTGTATACGTGTCAGTTTTTAACTGCCAGCAGTGTACATACAATATTTTTACTGCCAGCAGTGTACGTGTCATATTTTAACTTACCAACAGTGTACATATATTATTTTAACATTATTAAAGCCATAGACCAGATAAATACATAAGCATTTACATCACAGAACACTTATATGAACATAAATAACTTTAGTTGGTTTCAAAACCCAACTGTAGCTCCGTACCAGTGATCAGAATGTTCAATTTATGCAACCCGCACAACATTTTTATACTTATTTATGCATGTTTCTGACGTCATTCACACAAATTGCATACTTTACAGTTGTTTACGTTCTCTCGTGGAGCTACATTAACATTCTGGTAAAAATTCTCATCATATTTGTAGATCTCATTTTGTGTTTAACAATTAAAATAAAATGTTATTTTATGTGGTCTATGCCTTTAAGTTGATTAATATTGAGTGAAGATTTTAAATACAGCAGTGTACAGGTCATATTTTAACTGCCAGTAGTGTACATCTCATATTTTAAAGAAAGTGCTTTA
Organism: Ecdyonurus torrentis; assembly: GCA_949318235.1. NCBI lineage: Eukaryota > Metazoa > Arthropoda > Insecta > Ephemeroptera > Heptageniidae > Ecdyonurus > Ecdyonurus torrentis. Next base: position 12,605 of record CASGGR010000029.1, on the reverse strand, counting down.
ATTTGACCAATTTTTACTGTACCGAAATGAAATGAAAACTTTCAATTTTAGTGATGCATTTCAATCTATAGGGTGTATGCATATGACGTCATATTTATTGCGCTTGGAGGCCATACTGGAGTAGTAAATAACATTGCTCAACATAGGACAAACTTTGTTTAAGACAATTTTCTTTGGGAAATCGGTTAATTTTTTGTTCATGTTATTTTTCTCACATACTTGAGATATTAATTCAACATATTTACAACATCAATGCTCTCAAAAATATTGCATAGTGGTTTTAAACTGGCAAAATGTGATATTTTTCCTATGTGACCCATGTTATTGAGTTATCCAACATGGCGTCGACTTTAATTCAATTTTTTTACTTTTTTTTTCTATTTTTTGAAGCTTTTTATTATTATTTTTTTTATTATTTTTTGAAGATAAAATGACGCTAATTTATTTTGACTTTTTATAAGAAAAATATTCAAAGACAAAATTTCCAATGAAATGTGTGCATTCATAAAAATTGGCATAAAAGTGCTAAATAATATTTTTTTATTTTTTTTTTTATTTTTTCTATTTTTTTTTTTTTTTTTTACAGCCCCTGAAAACAAAACTGATGGCAATTTTTACCAGAATGTTAATGTAGCCCCACGAGAGAGCGTGAAAAAACTGTAAAGTATGCAATATGCGTGACTATTCATGTTTATGACGTCAGAAACATGCACAAATTAGTATGAAAATGTTGTGCGGGTTGCATAAATCGATTTTCTGATCACTGCTACGGGACTACTGTTGGGTTTTGAGACAAACTAAAGTTATTTATGTAAATCCCATCAAGTGTTTTGTGATATAAATGCTTATGTTTTTCTCTGGTCTATTTCTTTATAAAAACATAAATAATTATGCTATATAGTTATTTTTATTTATGAATAAAACTTTGGTGAAACGTATAGAGAACTTACACCATGTTTTAGCCAGACTACAACACTAAACAATTTTCACTTGGCAACGTTGTGTTTTGAAGCACCAATCAAAGGCCAGAAGTGGTCAAATCAAGGCGCCAATGAGAGAGCGCTATATTAATTTCGCCTGCAGTGTTGCCAATTTTAAAGAAATGAGTGTTGCGTGTCTGCCTAATATTTTGGGATGTCACTTCTCTTTAAAAGTTCTGTAAAACGTAAAAAAAGAAGTGACAGTTGGTTTTCAAAATTTGCAGTCAAATTACTGAAGTTGAAGTGAATTTGAATAGTTGAGATAAATTGTGAACATATAAAAGTGTTCAAGTATTTTTGTTTATTACTTGGTTTTACTTTGGAATATAGTTGAATGTGTTTGATTTGAGTTTGGATGAAGGAAAAAAAATGCGTCTTTGTGGTGAGTTTTCTCAATTTTTATTTTATTTTATTGCAGTGTATAGTGTGTATGCATTCATGTTAAAGTTGATGCCATGTTGGATAACTCAATAACATGGGTGGCATAGGAAAATAACACATTTTGCCAGTTTAAAACACTATGCAATATTTTTGAGAGCATTGATGTTGTAAATATGTTGAATTAGTATCTCAAGTATGTGAGAAAAATAACATGAACAAAAAATTAACCAATTTCTCAAAGAAAATTGGATTAAATGAAGTTTGTCCTATGCTGAGTAATGTTATGCACTACTCCAGTATGGCCTCCAAGCGCAATAAATATGACGGTATCCGCATACACCCTATAGCCTCTTTGCACATCCTTGCGCTTTGTCGCCATGTTTGTGGTGCCTAATACATTGTCCAGCATAGAGGGAAACATTATTTCTACTAATTTTTAACATAAAAACAATTTATTTTAAATTTTTGTGACATTCTTGTAGCTTATTAGGAGCTACAAATAAGGCTTTGATTGAGCTTGGAAGCTTCTTTTGCTATTAAAAATATAAAAATGAAGTTTTTCCTATGCTGGCCTATGTATTCCTAACCTACACAATGGCGGCTCTTAAATACTCGTCTTTATATCCATAACTTTGATAGAAATGTTAATTTTAAATGTTTTAAATAAATAATTTAAATTCAAAAGAATTTCATACAATTTAATTATTAAAAATTATTAATGTAGCTTATTGTTTTATAGCGCATGGGGACATGCGGGGAAAGCTATAAGGGTCCCTTAATTTAACATTACGCTTATGGGGGAATAATTTTTTTTTTTTTTTTTTTTTTTTTTTTTTTTTTTTTTTTTTTTTTGTTGCTATTTTTGAGAAAACTCCTGCAATGATTTCGAAGAAATACTACTGACATCCTTTTTTTTATTGTGTGTATTTTAAGCTATATTGATATTTTTTTAAAGAATTTTTTAAACGGATAATCTCTGTTAAATAGAAATAAATAATTAAAAATTTCTGGCTAAAATAAACTGCAAAATATTTTATTTAAAATACAGGGTTTTTATAAAAAAAACGCACGATTTAAATCTTAAATATAAACATGAAGGTAAGTGAGAAAAATAATGTTAGGGAAAGCCTAAGTTTTGACATTTTTAAAAATAAAATTTTTATATCTGTACAATAATTTGTATTGCGCCATTTAGCGAATAAAAAATAAACGATTAAATGAAAAATAAAACTGCACATTTTTGAAAATGTCATAACTGAGGCTTTCATTTGATATACTGTGTATGCATTCATGTTAAAGTCGACGCCATGTTGGATAACTCAACAACATGAGTGACATAGGAAAATGTCACATTTTGGCAGTTTAAAACCACTATGCAATATTTTTGAGAGCATTGATGTTGTAAATATGTTGAATTAGTATCTCAAGTATGTGAGAAAAATAACATGAACAAAAAATTAACAGATTTCCCAAATAAAATTGGCTTAAATGAAGTTTGTCCTATGCTGAGCAATGTTATTTACTATTCCAGTATGGCCTCCAAGCGCAATAAATATGACGTCATCCACATACACCCTATATAAAACATTATTTTTCTCACTTACCTTCATGTCTAAATTTAAGATTTAAATCGTGCGTTTTTTTTATAAACACCCTGTATGTTATAAACTTTTATATTGATTTAATTTCATGTATTTAAAAAAAAAAAAAAGTAAAAAAAAAATTATTAAAAAAAAAATAAAAAAAAAAAAAAAAAAAAAAAAAAAAAAAAAAAAAAAAAAAAAAGAAGTAAAACGGTAACATGCGAACGCAGATATTTCCCAAGTAGCTGCGATGTTTTGTAAGTTAGAAATATTGATGAGTAAAATTTGTATATAACATAATATTTAGAACACGCAAGCAAGTGAGTGAGTGAGTGAGTGAGTTGATCACTATAGTGATTTGTTGCCGTATCAAAATCGCTTGTGTCTTCAAATATACAAAATAACATCGCCTGTAAATCAACTTTAAAGCCATAGACCACATAAAACAACATGTGCTTTTTAATAGGAAATGTGATCTTCAAAACTGATGACAATTTTTACCAGAATGTTAATGTAGCCCCACGAGAGAGCGTGAAAATACTGTAAAGTATGCAATTTGCGTGATCATGTTTATGACGTCAGAAACATGCAAAAATTAGTATGAAAATGTTGTGCGGGTTGCATAAATTGAAATTTTCTGATCACTGCTATGGCGCTACAGTTGGGTTTTGAGACAAACTATAGTTATTTATGTAAATCCCATCAAGTGTTTTTTTAATATCAATGCTTATGTTTTTCTCTGGTCTATGCCTTTAACGTTGGGATTAAGGTTAAAAAACTAAGTGACTTGTGGCGAGATACAACGTTGACAAACTCTCTAATTATTGAGTCTTCATTAAGTTAAATCTTTGAGGTATTTAAAGTAACTTATTCACACAAACAGGCAGGTCAAGTATTTTTATCTCGGGAGTAGCATACTTGACCGTATATATGTATGTATATATATATATATATATATATATATATATATATATATATATATATATATATATATATATATATATATATATATATATATATATATATATATACTGCTGTATTTAAGTATACATATATACACTTAAAGGAATAGACCAGAGGAAAAAATAAGCATTTATATCACAAAACACTTGATGTGACTTACATAAATAACATAAGTTTGTCTCAACACCCAACAGTAGCCCTGTAGCAGTGATCAGAACGTTTCGATTTATGCAACCCACACAACATTTTCATACTAATTTTTGCATGTTTCTGACGTCATAAACATGAATAGTCACTTAATTGCATACTTTACAGTATTTTCAAGCTCTCTCGTGGGGCTACATTAACATTCTGGTAAAAATTGTCATCAGTTTTGAAGATCACATTTCGTGTTTATTCATTAAAAAGCACATGTTGTTTTATGTGGTCTATGCCTTTAAGACAATTCATTTCAATTGAACACCTGCACTTGCAGCTGGTGTGCACTTGGGAACTTGCCAGCAAAATAAGAATAAAAACTACTGTGTATTTTAAAACATTTGGCACCATATTGAATATTTAAAAAATGTGAGGCATCGAACGTGTTTTCTTTGAACTATGAAATATGCAGTCTGCATGTATTTAGTTTTATCTTGTACAGGCATTTTACAAAATATTGGGCTCGGATTTAATTATATAAACTGATTAAAATTTTAAATAGTATAATATACTTTTTTCTTTGTACAATTATTATAATTTATAAATGTAAATATAGCCATACTGAGCTGGTATGTCCGAGTGGTGAAGGCAGCTGACTCGTAACTCTGTACTCCTCACCAAGTATAGGTTCGAGCCACTGCTAGGTGCGTACGTCAAGTGTGAGAGCACAACACGTTGCACGATGTATGTTTACATGCATTCCATGACGACGCACAGTATTCGTGGAGGTGCATGATTGATGTGATTGCACCGACCAGCCTGCCTAGATGTTTCTACGGTTTCTCTAGGCTGTCATGGCGAATGCCGGGCTGTGTACTTAGGCCGTGGCCGGCCCGTGTGTGCTTTTTCTTTAATTCAAAGAAAAAAAAAAAAACTGAAATTTGGCCCAGTGATACATTAGGTTATTAAGTTATCTATAAAAATATAAAAAAATTGGGGGCCACCGTGCTAGATTTAATATTATGGTTTTTTGAAATTTTAGTCCCATAAGAGCCCATTTTAATTTTAATTATTATTTTCTCTTATCTGATGGTCACGGGTTCTGAAAATGTTATCATAGGTAGCTGTTACTGTTAAAGGCATAGACCTCATAAAACAACATGTGCTTTTTAATGAATAAAAATAAAATAGGATCTTCAAACTGATGACAATTTTTACCAGAATGTTAATGTAGCCTCACGAGAGAGTGTGAAAATACTGTAAAGTATGCAATTTGCGTGACTATTCATGTTTATGACGTCATAAACATGCACAAATTAGTATGGAAATGTTGTGCGGGTTGCATAAATTGAAATTTTCTGATCACTGCTACGGAGCTACTGTTGGGTTTTGAGACAAACTAAAATTATTTATGTAAGTCCCATCAAGTGTTTTGTGATATTATAATGCTTATATTTTTCTCTGGCCTATTCCTTTAATTTTTAAATGTCATCATAAAGTTTGCAAGTTTTCTTTTTAATTTTGAGATAACTCTTTAAAGCCCTTGTCCACTTACATTTTTATCATTTAGAATACTAGATTGATAATTACCATACATTAATATCCATGAATTAGACACCAACACGTTGATTTTGTATTTATTTTTATTATGACTGTTATATCACGTATCTGACGTCACAATGTACCGATGGAGCCGTGATAGGGGTAAACAACTTGAGAGGGGGGGGGGGGGGGCTTAATATTATCACGTGACCAAAGCGGTGACTGTGATTGGCGGCGGTACATTGTGACGTTAGATACGTGATATAACTGCAGAAAGGAAAATAAACAAAAATAAATAAAAAATCAACGTGATGGTGTCTAATTCATGGATATTAAGGTATATGGTAATTATCAATCTAGTATTCTATAAATGATAAAAAAGTAAGTGGACAAGGCCTTTAACTTACTATTTATTCTATGTATTATGCAATATAGCAAAGATTTTGCTAAAAATCAGTTAACATAATTATTACGTATTTATTTTTGTACGGGTTTGTCCACAGGTAATGTGTGTAGGGTGTGTGCGCATGACGTCATTCTGAATGCTTTTCGATGCTCTTCTTGAGTAATGAATAACATTGCTCAACATAGGACAAACCTAGTTTTTGGCTATTTTATTTGAGAATTTAGCTACTTTTTGTTATTATTACTATTTTTATCACATATTTTTGATACTAATTCAAACAGCATTAAAGCTCTCTAAAAAATTGCGAAGTATTTTTAAACTGACAAAATGTGACATATTCTCTTCAGTTCCAATATACAATGACTTGTACATAAAAAAAAGTGCAAAAAAATCTTTAAACCATCGAAAAAAAAATAGAAAAAATAGAGATAAAAATATGAAATTTGTGCCAGAAAAAAAACAGTAAAATTTCGCATTTTTTAGAGATATTTTGAGCAATGTAGAGTGGGTAGGGGTCCGTTGAAAAAGCAAAAAAAAAAAAAAAAAAAAAAAAAAAAAAAAAAAAAAAAATCAACAAAATCGGCAAATTTTCGTCATTCTGAGAGTTGCACTAAAAAGTGGTTAAAAGTTACGACGTTGAAATGTTGTTTAAAAAGGTCTGGCACTGGAGGCTATACTGCCAATGTTATTTAGTACTCACTTATGACGTCGACTTTAACATGAAGGAAACCAGACTATAATTATATAATACACTGTAATCTTAGTTATGTGTAGTGAGTGCAAAACTAGTCGATCATTTTGACAAAATAGTCGATCATTTGTGGTGCAAGTAATCGATAAAAAGTCGATTTTATACAAAATAGTAGAAAAAAGTCAATTTTTTACATATAAATTTATATAAATAGAATGAAAATAAAAAATATAATTTTGTAAATAAAAAATGATTAAATTTAATGTTAAACATAAATTTTAGTATTTTAATACTCAGATTGGCCAAGCGTGTCCATATATGTAGTATTTTGTTTTGAGAGTTTTCTATTTTTAGCAGGAAAAAAATTTATTGAATTAATATTAATGTTTTTGCGAGCAATGTTCTTTCAAAAAAAAAAAAAAAAAAAAAAAAGTCAACAAATAGTCTCTTTTTTTTTTTTTTTTTTTTTAATTTTTTTTAATGAAAAAGTCGCTAACCTCGAAAAAATTGATTTTTTTTATTGGTTTAAATTGCGCCATTTGTTGAGATTGCAAACTAGCAATAGTTAATATAATGGCTCGTTGTGTAAACTACACACTAAATTGAACCAGTTGTCAGAACTTTTTCCTTTGTTAAAAACATATGATCACGGCGTCACTACATATTCGAAACGTGTATTTGATTTTTAATTACGATTTATTTAAGAAATAAATTTTCTGAAGTATTTTTTAATAGTTAAAATTTATTTTTATATTTCTTTCTAGTTATAAAAAAGTATTAAAAATGCTTAAGGGTTGTATATAGATGGCTTGTATCTCAAAATCTAAAAAGAAAACTTCCAAATTTTATGATGACATTTCAAAGTTAACAGTAACAGCTACCTATGATAAAATTTTCAGAACCCGTGACCATCAGATAAGAGAGAAATTACTTATTGAAATTAACATTGGCTCTTATGGGACTAAAACTTCAAAAACTCATAATTAAAAATCTAGCATGGTGACCCCTCAAAATTTTTACATTTTTGAAGATACCTAATCCTAATGTATCAATGTACAAAATTTCAGATTTTTCTGTCTTTACAACTTTTTAGTCAAATACCGCAGTAGCTGATTTACCGCCGTAATTTAAGTAACAATTTATATTATACTTTACTTGTGCAAGAATTCCAAATAAAATGAGAATGCGCCTCATGTCATTCGGACACTCTCGCCAGGCATGTACCGAGATACAAGACGAGCCGTCTTACCTGTCGAGCACTTGCGCCGCAAGTCAAGTTCTTATACAATGTGATGTTTTCTTGAATCAACATTTTTGATACATTTTTACTCGTTGAAAAATAATTATTATAATATTCATTTAAGGCGTGAAATCAGCTACTGCGGGATTTGACTAAAAAGTTGTAAAGACAGAAAAATCTGAAATTTTGTACAGTGATACATTAGGATTAGATATCTTCAAAAATGTTAAAATTTTGGGGGGTCACCATGCTAGATTTTGAATTATAATTTTTTGAAGTTTTAGTCCCATAAGAGCCCATGTTAATTTCAATATTTAATTTCTCTCTTTTCTGATGGTCATGGGTTCTGAAAATTTTATCATAGGTAGCTGTTACTGTTAACTTTCAAATATCATCATAAAATTGAAAAGTTTTCGTTTTAGATTTTGAGATACAAGCCATCTGAATACAACCCTTAATAAAACATATGAAGGAAAATTTATTACTGAAATAAATCGTAATTTAAAGTCAAATACGATGTCGTGGTCAGATGTTTTTAACCAAAGGAAATATTTCAAAGCTGGCTCAATATTTGTGTGTAGTTTACAGAAGGATTTTTTTAAACAGCTCTGTTGGAGAAAATACAGATTTTTTTTAAAAAATTCAGACGTTGAAAAAAATTCTTCAGTTGGTGCGAACTCGTTTGAACGATTTCAACAATTAAAAAGCAAAAGAAACGCGAACCGTCTTTCGTCGTAATGGCCGCCGTCTTTACTTCAAATAAAATTTGAATTTCAAAAATTATTTTAAATATGAAGGAGCATTTTTTAAGAAGTTTTATATGCACCAATATTATTTATTTTTCCTAAAGAATTTTTTAAGACCTTAAAAAAACGGCATGCAAGTTGTCTATAGTAGAAAAACTAATTCTGCACTCTCTAGTTATGCATGTACATACATTACGTACAGTAAGTACATGACACAGTTTTACATGTACATACACACAATCTGCTTCAGTCAAATACTTGCAATATTTTTGCTCGCTTAAAGTCACGCTCTCCACAGCTCCCCCCCCCCCCCTGTAATTAAAAGCCAACATTGAAATAAAAATTTCATTGAGTTTAAATGTTGTTAGGCTTATATCACAGTATTTAGCTTATAATAGATTTGTTATGGCATTTGTCCAGCTTCTCTTTTAAATTCAACATTCTTCCAACGGCAACCCTTAAAAAAAAAAAAAAAAAAAAAAAAAACGTGAGGTGGATTTTGTCTTTAAAAACTGACGATATAAAATGTAAAAAGATTTTTCTTTCATATATTATTTTCATATAATTGTCATATATTACATAATTTAAGTTTTATTGTACGTAAGAAGAGAGAGAGAGAGAGAGAGAGAGAGTATGTGAGAGAGAGTGATATAGAGAGAGAGAAGGAGAGGGAGAAATAGTGACAGAGTGAGAGAGAGAGAGAGTGAGATAGAGAGAGAGTATGTGTGAGAGAGAGAGAGAGAGAGTGAGATAGAGAGAGAAAGAGAGTATGTGAGAGAGAGAGAGAGATAGAGAGAGATAGAGTATGTGAGAGAGTGAGAGAAAGAGAGAGTTAGTATGTAAGAGAGAGACAGAGAGAGAGAGTGACATACAGAGAGAAAGAGAGAGATAGAGAGAGAGTGAGATAGAGAGAGAGAGAGAGTATATGAGAGAGTGAGAGAAAGAGAAAGAGAGAGAGAGATACAGAAAGAGAGAGAGAGAGAGAGAGAGAGAGAGAGAGAGAGAACTTGAGATGTATGTTATATTTTATCAATAACAAATTCGCATGTATTGTGATGTTCGATTTAAAGTAATTGGTATTATGATTTCTTGAAGCCGCAAGCAGAGATTGTTAACAATGTCAGGTCTGTCTGTGCCTGGCGCCAAGTTTGCATGCGTGCAGTCACCCAGTCAATATAACATGCGTACCTAGCACAATACACTGCGCCACATATATATATATATATATATATATATATATATATATATATATATATATATATATATATATATATATATATGATAAGAAATTTTCTCGGTGATATAGAATTATTGTCCTACCTTCTGTGAAGACACTGGGCTTTACACTCGCTGCTATCACTATTTTAAATAACAATAATAAAATAATAGTCACTTTGTACATAATTATAAAAACACTCAATTCACAGCTATTACATAGCTATGTTATTTACACACAATGTTTAATGTTTTCGGAGACTATATTCGATGTTGGGATGCAGAAATGCGACCGATGAGAAAAATCATGAGGTTTTTACTCATGATTTTTCTCATCGGTCGCATTTCTGCATCCCAACATCGAATATATCACAAATGATACAAATTGTCTGTCTCCTTGTTCTGAGGAAGGAGACAGACAGTATGTAGCACCACGAGAGAGCGTGAAACTGTAAAGTATGCAATTTGCGTGAATATTCATGTTTATGACGTCAGAAATATGCAAAAATTAGTATGAAAATGTTGTGCGGGTTGCATAAATTTCTGATCACTGCTACGGAGCTACAGTTGGGTTTTGTGACAAACTAAAGTTATTTATGTAAGTCCCATCAAGTATTTTGTGATATTAATGCTTAGGTTTTCATCTGGTCTATTGCTTTAACATTGCATTGTAACGACATATTGCGACTTTTAACTATTGTAATAACTTATAGGTGCTATAGGATGTATGCACATGACGTCATATTTAATGCGCTTGGACGCCATATTTTAGATCAATGCTTAGCATAGGACAAACTTCTCGTTTGCATATTTTCTTTGGCAAATCATTTAAGTTTTTAATAATATTTTTCTCACAAACTTCAAATTCAAGCTATTAACAACATCAATGCTCTCTTTTAAGATAATCACTTTTAATTTAATAATGAGCAGCTAATGAGCCCACGTTAATTTTAATAAAATATTTTCTCTCTTATCTGATAGCCACGGGTTCTGAAAATTGTTATCATAGGTAGCTGTTACTGTTAAATTTTATATATCATCTTTGTAAGTTTTCTTATTAAATTTTGAGATACAAGCCATCTGAATACAACCCTGAAAGGCATAGACCACATAAAACAACATGTGCTTTTTAATGAATAAACACGAAATGGGATCTTCAAAACTAATGACAATTTTTACCAGAATGTTAATGTAGCCCCACGAGAGAGCGTGAAAAAACTGTAAAGTATGCAATTTGCATGAAAATTCATGTTTATGACGTCAGAAACATACAAAAATTAGTATGACAATGTTGTGCGGGTTGAATAAATCGAATTTTCTGATCACTGCTACGGGGCTACAGTTGGATTTTGAGACAAACTAAAGTTATTTATGTAAATCCCATCAGGTGTTTTGTGATATTAATGCTCATGTTTTTCTCTGGTCTATACCTTTAAATTAGCTAATAATAATAACTTGGTAAAATGCATTATTTTAGCTACTCATAATAACTTAAAAGTTTTTTTCTCAAATAGGATTCGTAAAGTAATGCACCATTTTTTAGAGTGTAGGCATTTGGAGTGGGTATTATGTAAAAAAACCTCCACAATATTGTGACCTATATCGCATACCAATATATTTATGTAATACATTATACAATACGGGGAAATCCGCTTGCGTGCGTATAGATTTGTGTTGGTTTGCTATGGCTGTTCTTTTTGGGAAATTGGATAATTTTTGGTTGATGTTATTTTTCTCACATACTTGAAATTCAACATATTTACAACATCAATGCTCTCAAAAATATTGCATAGTGGTTTTAAACTGGCAAAATGTGTTATTTTCCTATGTCACCCATGTTATAGAGTGATCCAATATGGCGTCAACTTTAACATAAAACATATATATATATATATATATATATATATATATATATATATATATATATATATATATATATATATATATATATATATATATATATATATTACTTTTTTGAAATCGCAAACATATTCAAAAATTAAAACCATAAAGAATACTATTATATATATAGCCTATACTGTGTATACTGCACATCCTTGCGCTTTGTCGCCATGTTTGTGGTGCCTAATACATTGTCCAGCATAGGGGAAACCTCATTTTCACTTATCGCATACAAGTATATTTCGATTGTGAGTATTTGTGTGATATTCTTGTAGCTTATTAGGAGCTACAGTACAAATAAGACTTACATTGAGCTGTCAATTTTGCTATTAAAAATATAAAAATTACGTTTTTACTATGCTGGCCTGTGTCTTTATTACCACCATGATGGCGGCTTTAAATATGAGTGCAATTGTTAGTTATTTAATTATATATATATATATATATATATATATATATATATATATATATATATATATATATATATATATATATATATATATATATATATATATATATATATATATATATATATATGAATGTATGTATGTATGTATGTATGTATGTATGTATGTATGTATGTATGTATGTATGTATGTATGTATGTATGTTTGTATATGTGTGTATATGTCTATATATATATATATATATATATATAATATATATATATATCTATATAAGATAAGAAGTATACAAGATACATACGTATATATAAATTGCAGTTTCAGTTTGCTAAGTTGGTGGTTTGACTTCCTGTAGACCGGAAGTTAAGTACAAAGTAGACACTACAAGTGTCAGTATTGGCTTGACATCAGCCA
>CASGGR010000028.1:490000-515745 GCA_949318235.1 Ecdyonurus torrentis | reverse complement strand
AGGTACCGTAGGGTCTATAGGTAGGGCCAGCAGGCAGGTAGCCTCGAGCAGATGACCGGGCACCAACGCTCTTATACTATAGCAGTAGGCAGTAGGCACGCATCATATTTGAGGATTAAAATCCTAGGTATATTTCATAAAAATTTGGTACAGTCGATTTTTAAAGTGAAAGAGGGGTAACTCGCACATATATTATTTTAAAATCATGTCTATATATTATACGTATAAAAAAGGACAATTATTATATCTTGAAATTAAAAATGAAAATAATATTACTTTTATATTTTATGCTGCACAGTGTTGCATGAGCTCTACAGTAGTTCTGAGTTATTAAGCTATATGGTTGATTCTACTAAATAATATTATCGAGATTACTATGACCTGGAGCTCTATAGGGTGCATTAGGGGTAGAAGTTAGGCGGGACTGCCGGGACCAAGTCCCGGCATAAGAAATTCTGCCGGGACTTGGTCCCGGCAGGTTTCGGTAAAACTTCTAAACTAAAAAAAAAAAAAAAAAAAAAAAAAGCAAGAAAAGCAAGAAAAAAAAAGAGCAAAAAAAGGAAAAAAAAAATGGGGGCTAATTAAGTAATAATAAATATCAAATCTATTTCATTCAAGTAAATGACTAGTTTACTTCTATAAATTTACCTTAATTAGTACAAAAGTGTATTAATAATGATTTAATCTATAAAGGGTTCTGAAAGCATCATGTTTCCCCAATTTTATTTTTCAGTATTTACATTAATTAACTAATATTACAGTCTCATTGCATGCAATTCAATAGCTAAATATTTTGAACTAAATCAAATGCAGAAGAAAATAAAAAGGGGAAATTAAATTTATTAAAAAAATAAAAATAAATTATCGAATGTAATAAAAAATTGTCTGATAATGTTTTAAGTTTATCATAAAAGTACAAAAACTCTTGTGAAGATTTTGGAACAAAATACTGCCCCCAGCCCCTCCATTAATTTATGCCACTTCACTCATGGTTTGCCTTGTTCATATTGAACTTTTTGTAATTAGCAATTTGAATTACAAAAAATTCAATATAAACAAGACAATAAAGTTGTTCATGCTTTTTTTCATTAGAAATCATTTCAGGAAACTCATCACAATTTTTCGATATTATTTATTCATAAATTTCCACAAAATATAATAATTAATATAATTATAATTAATTTCCTGAACTATGTTCACATAAAATATCATGAACAACTTTGAAACATTGAAGTAGTGGATATTGGACATAAATAAATCAATGAACAAAATTCTAATTTTGTAAGCCAACATAATATCAGGAGCTTCACTGCTATTTTGTCAATGACAAAAATAAATACATGAAAGAAAATAATAAAAAAGTATGAGTTTTCTGAAGTTATGTTCAAATAATTATTAACAACTATAAAACAGTAAAGTGGTGGAAATAAATAGTAAAGCAAAAAAAAAAAAAAAAAATCAATGTTTGTTTTTTTTTTTCATTTATTTCCACTGATTTGCCATTTAAAAATTTTCATCATTTTTGAAGAGAACATAATTTCAGTAAGTTCGTCACATATTTTTTATTTTAATGCACTAATATTATGCAAAATGTAAAAAATAAAACTAAAATAAAATATTTGATTTTTAATCTTGAAAAAAAGAATCATGACGTAAAGAATAGAATTTTTTTAGTTGTGGAAAACCGAAAACAGTATAATCGGAACCCTCTTTTATTTATCCCCATACAAAAAACAAACAAACTAAGTTTTATGAAGTTTTGTTTTAACATTGCACACATTTACTTAGTCACCATAAAACATTTTTTGCTTTATAGCAATAATATTAGGTAAAAAGTGAAACTATGATCTTATAATATTGTTTAATTATTTTTAACAGAAATCGTTAAAATTGCATAGATATTAAAAAAAACGTGCCCTCGGCGGTAAGGGGGCCCTGCCCCCTTAACCCCCGCTCGGGGCTCTGCCCCCTTGACCCCCGCAAGGGGGCTACGCCCCCCTTGAATCCCCGTTGGCGGGGCTTCGCCCCGCACATCATCCTTCTTTAATCATACTATGGTCCCGGCAAGAGAAATTTTCAACTTCTACCCCTTATATATATATAATAAATATATATTATTTATTTGAGGGGTTATATTAAGTTAGCTTTGCTAAAGTTTAATAATGAAAAATAATAAAGCTAAATTTGAAAAGTTATTTGTCAAAAAATAACAAAATACATAACACTAGCAATGATGTAGGAGGAGTCAAAGGTGTGAGTGACATATACTCCTAGTGGTAAAAAAATGAACCAAAAAAATACCAGTGGCGCCTACAGGTGTTCTCTCTTGGTAAACTACATTTTCAACAAAGAGGTCTTGTGCACTCAACATTTTTATTGGTTTAAACTCAAAAAATTGCATTTAACCGCCAAGAAATGAACAAATCAGAAGCTTTTTAAAGTGCACTCGGAGAGAGAGAGCGCACTTTAAAAAAGGAGTGCACATCCACGGTGAAAATATCATTCGAGAGTGCATTTCACGCTCCTGGTGAGACCTCTCTCTCTCTCTGTGTCTCTCATTCATAAAAAATTCATCCTTTGTCTTTGTTTCTCCTTCTCTCTTTGTTATTTATAGGAACAACCAGAGAAAAACATAATCATTTATATCTTAAAACACTTGACGTCATCATTATTAATAATTTTGTTATAGTTAAAACCCAACTGTAGATCCGTAGCAGTGTAGACATAGAATTTGTGCGTATTTTTCCTACATTTTACTTGGAACTGGCTTTAACATTATAAAATTTAAAGGGCTTTTAACACCTGCTTTACCATTATATTTTACTGTAAATAATTTTTTTTGGATTTTGGCTTTACTTTTTATTGGTTATAATGGATAATTTAACACTTATCCTTAGAGAGCGCAGAAATAGTGGTTTTTTATGGCAAAATAGTTAACTATATAGTTGTTTTTTTCGGGCAAAATAGTTGGTAAAATAGTTGATTTTCAAGAAATAGTTGATTTTCAAGAAATAGTTGATTTAATAGTTGATTTTTATTTTATTATAGTTGAAAAGTATAAATACTTTTTTTGCGTATTTTTTTATTTTAGATAACTTTTTTCCCCTTTCAAATCACATTAAATCTAAGGTAAATACTAGCAGAAACTGAAATATAACATTTCATAAGAACTCAAAAGGCTAGTAATCTATGCATATATAGAAATCAGCAAATGATCCAATAGCTCTGTTACCATGGCAGCCTTGATTTTCAAAGTAATGGCACACCAAGTACTTTTCCAAATTCTCTACAATAAAATTTGTACTTCGATCATAAAAAACACCTCTCCACATTTCAGAACCGTACTTGAGAGAACTGGCTTGTTTAAGGTTTTACTTTAGGGTAGGAGTATGATTTTTTTTATATTTTATTATTGAATTGAGTTGAAGCTGCTGTACCTCAAAATGAAATCCAAAAAATTCTATCTCAAAAACCCACAGCGCTTAAAAAAAAAATAATAATAAAAATAAAAAAAAAATAAAAAAAAACACTTGTTCTTCGTGTTGACTTTCAATGAAAACTGATTTTTCAGATTTTTCTTGAACGAATTTTACGAGGAAAAAAAATTTCGCAAATTGACCCATGTTAATTTGAATATACGATTTTCAATTATTTTTTTTCTACGTAAAAGTCTCGTAAAAATTGTTTAAAAAGTCAAATTAATAAAAACTTGATTTATAGAACCCATTTGTAATTTTTGTTGACAAGTTAATGAAGAAAATTTTTGCACACCGTGCATGAGCTTGAAGTTTTGAATGTTTTTTGTGTTAAAGGGAACGTTATCCAACGTCTTTTAATGCTAATTTACGGAAGATTTGATTGAAAATGAAACTTTTTGGAGTAAAGAGAATTGTTCTTTAGCTCATTATGGAACTAAAAATTATATAAAATTGAATTTTACGATTACATCGCTACCCTAAAGTAGTACTTTAAGTGATAGGTTATTCAGCATGTTTCCGTTTCGAACAGAATTTTCCGAGACTTGGGAATTTTTTTTATAATTTTTAACTTTTTTTTTAATCTCCTAAGAAAAGTACATGTTTTCAATGAATCGTGAACAAAAGATTAAAATAGTTGACAAATAGGTGAAAAATGTTGAAATAGTTATTTTTCATGAAATAGTTGAAAATATAGTTCAATAGTTCAATGACCAAAACTAAACATAGATGTTTACAACGGGTTTTGCTTTTTGTAAAATGCTCAAAACTATTATAGATCAAAATATCGTGACCAAAAGCCGTAATAAATTAGTATTCCGTTTTTTAGCAAAAAGCGACAAACCAAAAGCCAAGTTGAGCAAAAATAACTAGTTTTGGTCAATTTCGAGTTTTGATGCTAATATATACATATATATATATTTATATATATATATATATATATATATATATATATATATATATATATATATATATATATATATATATATATATATATATATATATATATATATATATATATAAATATATATTTATATATTATATATATATATAAGCATCAAAACCCGAAATTGACCCAAACTAATTATTTTTGCTTCTTTCGGCTTTTGGTTTGTCGCTTTTTGCCAAAAAACGAATGCTAGTTTATTTCGGCTTTTGGTCACGACATTTTGATCTATAATAGTTTTGAGCATTTCACAAAAAGCAAAACCCGGTGTAAACATCTATGTTTAGTTTTGGTCATTGAATTTTGACCAGAACTAGTTGTGGTCAAAATAGAAAAATCAAAAGCCAAAAAATTAACATTGCTTAACTAAATTATTTGATATAAGAATAAGAGAAAGAGAGAGAGAGAGAGAGAGAGAGAGACAGAGAGAGAGAGATTGGAAGAGAGACAGATAGAGAGAGAGAGAGAGATAACACGACACGTTAAATAAAAAAAGTAAAAAAAATTAATTTACAATAAGAGTGATA
Source organism: Ecdyonurus torrentis (assembly GCA_949318235.1). Lineage (NCBI taxonomy): Eukaryota > Metazoa > Arthropoda > Insecta > Ephemeroptera > Heptageniidae > Ecdyonurus > Ecdyonurus torrentis. The sequence goes on along the minus strand of CASGGR010000028.1, from coordinate 510,796 downwards.
TAGCATGACTTAATATGAATAATTTCTAATTTCCCTTATATTGGTTCAAAGTTCAAGTCCACCTTACTTTATCCAGTGATAACGAGTTATTTTAAAACATTTCTTTTGCGTATATTCAGTTGACTGTTTGTCTGTGTGCTGAAAACATGGCTTATAATTTTATAATATTCGTTACAAGTAGGATAAGAATGTGTTTGAATTTAAAAAGTTCACAACACATTTACTGTATATTGTTGGTTCGACAATTATAAGTGACCATGGTATGTGGTTTTATACATAGCTCTTAAATTACATTTAATCGTAAGTTGACCCTTAAAATAATAAGAATATACTCTATTACTACTACTACTGAAAATGGACCACTTGCAATAAAATGTTTGTAATTGTTGCAACAAGGGAAAGAGACTTTTTTTTTGTAAGAAATGCATTAAAAAAATCAATTTTTTTTAAAAAAAGTCCCATATTGCAAGTGGTCCATTGCTAGACCAAACAGTAAGTTTATTTTTCGTAATGTCTGAATTTATATTCCATATCTATAGCCATAAGATATATGTATGGTCAGCGCATTTTAATCAAATTATTCTTTCAGATCATATATTTTGCATTTCAAGTAAAATAATACAATATATCTTTTTAACGCCTAAATGCATATATAATATTATTATTATAATTATATTTATAAATATTAAAGTCTTTTATCATTGCATAAAATTCTGAGTTGAGAAATGTTCATTTTTCGACTTTTTTTTCTATTTTGACCACAACTTGTTCTGGTCAAAATTCAATAACTAAAACTATATATAAATGTTTACACCGTGTTTTGCTTTTTGCGAAATGCTCAAAACTAGTATAGATAAAAATTTCGTGACCAAAAGCCGAAATAAACTGGCATTCCTGTGAATGCCTGTATTCACATAAAAAATTATTTTAATTGTAAATGCAACTTCTTAGAATGTGTGGATCAGTATAAATATTTAGGCGTAATAGTAAAAAAATATTTTAAATTTGATGTTCATATTGATATGTTAGTGGCTAGATTGAGATTTGCTTTAAAAAAATTTTATATGGCATTAAAGCATGGGGCTTAAGCTCTTTAGCGTCAATGACTAGATTGCCAAAACTACAGATAAGAATTCTAAAATTGATAAAATTTGGAATCAAATATGATGATGATGTTAAATATTTTAAGCATTTCAATATAGTTCCAATAAAAAATCTCGCAAAATCTGTTATTTTAGTTGATGAGTTTAATACTATTGTAAATCTTGAAAAAAGATCTCATTCTCATAATACGAGACAACAGCTTTTAGAGCCGGTTGTTCTACCTAAATTTAAAAATAGATACGGAGAGCGGACAATGAGTGATCAACTACCGCTCATTTGTAATGCCCTACCTAAATATATCAAGGATTCGAAGGGTAAAAAAGAAATAAAAGAAAAAGTAAAAAGATGGTATATATGTAATTAGGTTATAATTGTTTTGTTGTTTCTAATTGATAAAAAAAATAATAATTAAAAAATAATAATAAAAATATATATAATACAAAAAAAAAAAATAATAATAATAATAATAAAAAAAAGAAAAAAAAAAGAAATGAAATGTGCTGATTTTGTTTTTATGTACTGTTGTAATATGGTTTATGCTTACTAACAATTTTTCATATTATGTTGATTAAGCACCCACCGATAAGACTTCATTGTCTTGGTGGGACTTATGTATGTACTCTTATTTTTTATTAATAAAAAAAAAATTACGGGTTTTGGCAAAAAGCGACGAACCAAAAGCCGAAATAAGCATAAATTCCTAGTTTGGGTAAATTTCAGGTTTTGATGCTAACATATATAAATATATATATATATATATATATATATATATATATATAGTATTATTATTTTTACCATTAAGTTCTTTCTAGTCTAACCTTTTTTTCTTTAAATTTTTTAAACAGACTAATAAGTAGACATCTTTTATCAACATCAACTACATTTAATACAAAGTTAAGATAGTATTTAAAATTTAATAAATTAATAAATAATCGTTTTTATTCACTAAAAACAAAGTTTAAGCTGCATTCAAATAAAATTACTTAAAAACATAAATTATTAAAAAAGTTACTAATCAGGATTTAAACGCTGTTCTACAAAGTGACAAGCAGCCTTCACAAACATTACACTATATTTATATTTTGTAAATTGCACCGTAGTTAATTTTGTAGTTTCTCCTTTTAAAATAGTTTCATATCTTTTTAATTTGAAATGTTTTTTGAAACCAAAGAAACTTTAAATTTGCATACAATTTTTATTTATAACACTTAAAGTAGTTGATAAAGAACTATCAGCATAACAATTTTATCTTGGATCTACTATATGGTAAGAAAATATTTATATCAACAGCGCTATCTCAGCTGAAACTTGATTTCAGAGAACATACGAACTTATACCATACTTTCTTCCTCTACGTATGTCGTTCATTTATAATAACATGACATATTTTAAGCATGTCGTTCTAAATTATTAATTTGTACCAATTTATGAAATTAAAACACTTATTTATTGTAAAAAGTGTTTTCCATTTCATATTCTAAATAAATGGCAAAGTAAAAAAAATAAACGTAGTTAAACATCGAAAACGCGCAACGCGCGAAATGTTAGTTTAAAATTGTATTCGTTCAGTGTTTTATTATCCATTTAATCATCAAAAAGTCAAGAAAAAATCCAAATCTAAATTAGTTACATAAAAATCAATGATTACGCCGTAAACAGATGTAAATATCCTTATTATTTATTGATTTTTTTATTCATTTGACAGTTACAAGTAGTAAAAAAAATCCTTACAGCTTTTTTTACTAATTTATTCACATTTCTGACTTCAAATAATATGAAACGTAACCCAAATTGTAATTTGCACAGTATTTTACGCTCTCTCTTGGAGACACATTAACATTCTTGTAAAAAGTGTCACTACTTTTGAAAAACTTATTTAGTGAATATTCATTAACACGCAGTTATAATTTTCTTCTGGTTCATGCCTTCCAAAAATAATAATCGTAATAGAAATACAAATTTTTTGTGTTGTACCAAGTTTTTAAAATAAAGTGTAAATTATCATATTTAAGATTTTTTTAAATATAAATAATAATTTATTTCAGGACAAGATAAGGCGGTGATGCTGCTGATAGACCATGATGCTGACGTCAATCACAAGAACAATGATGGAGATACATCGCTCAATTTAGCCGCAAGTAAAGGTAATCTTATGATAATTTCTTTATTTTATCGCTTTTGCAATTACAACTCATCTATCTTTCTTTTATAATTTTTTGTTTCTCCAATTTAATTCATCTCTAAGTTTCTATTTCTAAATAATATCATTCAATCTTATTTTGTCCGTTATTATTATTAAAGTAAAAATAACTTCTCTCTGTATCTTTTTCTAATTTTTTGTCTCTCTAATTAAATAATATTAAACTATATCTCTCCGCTCTCTCTTTTTCCTCAATCATAATTAACTCAATGTTAGTGTGTTTTGTCTCAAAATAAATTCATGTCTCTCTCATTATTTTTATTACCCACTCTTTCTTTATTAAAATTATATATATATATATATATATATATATATATATATATATATATATATATATATATATATATATATAAATATATATATATATATATATATATATATATATATATATATATATATATATATATATATATATATATATATATATACACATATATATATATATATACATATATCCATGCTCCCGGGGCATTTCGGAGTTACTGCACATTTCGTAGGCCCCGGGAGTGAAGCAAGTGTACTTTCCAGAAATCTCGCGAGTGGAGTATCTACACTTTCCGCCACCGCGGCACGTGAAGTTACTAAGCTTTACACATTACTAGCTCGTGGAGGCTCTACACTTTCCACAATTTTCAATATATTTTATTGACTTAAAAAAATGCTAACTCTATACGAAATTGTTGTAGCTTTAATTTTATATTATAAAAAAATCTTTTTTTATAAGTTATTATATAATAACTGACCAATAATATAAAAACTGCACAAAATATTTTTTAATACAAGAAAAAAATAAAAATTATAAATTATGGTTAGTTCCAAACTGTACACCTTTATACCAATATACATAAAGCATAATGTATTTATAACTCAAATCAAAGTTCAAATGAAACAGTCACCGATTCCTGTTGATTGTTAACACATATATTCTTTTGAAGAGGGCGGTTACCTAAAACCCTAGTTTCATGTAAGAGAGTGATGTGTGTGCATGTGTTTCTGAAGTTTTTATTTATAGTTGCAATAATTATATATATTTATAATTATAAATTAACAATGTTTTATAGTGTTTTAAGGTGAACAAAGCAACTGATTTTATAGCGTATTTGTGTGCTGTGCTTTACGTTTTTGGTTAATGATCTATTTATTAATTTTATTCAATATTAATATTGTTAGTGATATTTAAAAAAATAAAATGAACCAGTATCAAGGTAATTTTTTTTATTTTATATATATAGTATAAATATTCGTAACCACTAGGATATTAGAGTAGAGTCAATCATAACAAATAAATTTAACGTTATATTATTCATTTTATTTCAATTAAAAACTAGTAAACCTTAATAATATTTATTTATAAATTTTTTAAAAATAATAAAAATATTACATGCCAGTCTTAAAAATTTAAAGAATATTTACAAAATCTCAAAATAGCAAAAATAAATTTAAATTAGATGTGAGATTGTAATTTATATTTTATTTTAATCAATATGGGCCTAGAAAAACACAATTAAAATAGCATCACTATATCACTTATTGAAAGAATAAAAATTATGTGCAGATACTTCATATTTTTAAGTGTAGAGCCTCCACGAGCTAGTAATGTGTAAAGCTTAGTAACTTCACGGGCCGCGGTGGCGGAAAGTGTAGATACTCCACTCGCGAGATTTCTAAAAAGTACACTTGCTTCACTCGCGGGGCGTACGGAATGTGCAGTAATTCCAAAATGCCGCGGGAGCATCGATATATATATAACTATATATATATATATATATATATATATATATATATATATATATATATATATATATATATATATATATATATATATATATATATATATATATATATATATATATATATATATATATTATATATATGTTTTAAAATTTGATTATCAACGAGGTGACATTATGATAAAAATTCATTGTAGTCTTACCTTCTATAAGACCCTAGGCTTTCACTCGCTTCTTGTTTTGTCGATAAAAAATAACACACAACACCATAAAAAATTGTCACTTATATATAAGTTAATAAAAAGACTCAATACACAGTTTTTTAAAAATTATATATGCATAGCTATGTTATATTTACACCAATTGTAACGTTTTCGATTGCGTATGTAGAAACATACAGTGTCTGCACTCTTATTCTGCTTACTCCAGAAAAAGAAGTTTGCAGCAAAAGTTTACAGCAGAAGAAGAGTGCAGACAATGTATGTTTCTACATACGCACTCGAAAACGTTACAATTGGTGTAAATATAACATAGCTATGTATATATAATTTTTTAAAAACTGTGAATTGGGTCTTTTTATTAACTTATATATAAGTGACAATTTTTAATGGTGTTGTGTGTTATTTTTTATCGTCAAAACAAGCAGCGAGTGAAAGCCCAGGGTCTTATAAAAGGTAAGACTACAATGAATTTGTATCATATATATATATATACAGGGTGTCTATAAAGTCCTTGAGGGTGTTTAGGCGTTAATAAAAGACATAAGAATTAACATAAAATAAACTTTTTATACATCAAATTAAAGCTTAAATTTTTACAATTTTGAAGAGATAAACGGTTTTAAAATCAAATAGTTATTAACTTTTTTACAGGAAAAAAAAGCAAAAAGTTAGGTTGTGTCAAAATTTTTTTTTTGCTTTTTTACGTTTTTTTATTATTATTATTATTATTATTATTATTATTATTATTTTGAATCCTTGCAATATGGTATCTTTACGTGGGCATAATTTGTTGCACGAAAGACGTCCAGATGAACCTCTAGATTGCGCCACACATTATGACGGAGCATTTTTGGTGTGATGGGCTGGATGGCGGCGGTGATATCCTCTGCTTCAGCTTTAGCACGTAGCACGTCAGTCACTGGTGTTTCTGAAATCGTAATCCTTGAGGTATGTATCCCCTTAGGAATAAAATCTGAGGGAAGGGAGGGGGGGTGCTGAGGTTAGGTGATATTGCGGCCCATGCTATAGGTCCATCTCGACAAAGCAAGTTTGCTGGAATAATGGGGTCATGATCTCATCTTCGAACAAAAACAATGATCCACCACATTGGGCACATAATGTCAGAGACACGGTGAATAAAAAAATTCCAGGTAGATGGCTTTGTCGAGATGGACCTATGGCAATATCACCTAACCTCAGCCCGCCCCCCCTTCCCTCAGATTTTTTTTCCTCTGGGGCTACGTCAAGGATTACGATTTCAAAAACAGCAGTGACTGACGTGCTACGTGCTAAAGCTGAAGCAGAAGATATCACCGCCGCCATCCAGTCCATCACACCGAAAATGCTCCATAATGTGTGGCGCAAGCTAGGGGTTCATCTGGAAGTCTGTCGTGCAACAAACCATGCCCACGTACAGATACCATATTGCAAGGATTTAAAAAAAAAAAAAAAAAAAAAGTCGTAAAACAGCATTTTTTTTTTTTTTTTTTTTTACAAAACCTAACTTTTTGCTTTTTCTCCTGTAAAAGAGTTAGTAACTATTTGATTTTAAAGCCGTTTAGTTTTTCATTGTAAAAATCTAAGCTTTAATTTGATGTATAAAAAGTTTATTTTATGTTAAGCCTTATGTCTTTTATTAACGCCTAAACACCCTCAAGGACTTTATGGACACCCTGTATATATATATATATATATATATATATATATATATATATATATATATATATATATATATATATATATATATATATATATATATATATATATATATATATATATATATATACATATACATATATATATACTTATATATTTATATATATATGTATATATATATATATATATATATATATTATATATATATATATATATATATATATATATATATATATATATATATATATATATGGACTCGTCCACGTCAAAAAACACAGTAGTACATCTCAAAAAATAGATTTAGCTGAATTTGATATATTTTGTTAAAGGTCACTTAGACATGATACATTCCAAATTTCAGGGTCATGGAACCAAAATTCAAATTTTTAGAGCGCGAAATTCAAAATTTTTAGGGGTTTGATAGTAATTCTATGAAAAATAGTGAAGCTGCTTTTTGGCTGGTTTTACATTTTTTGTCAATGGTTTAATATCCAATAAGTTTGACCATGACAAAAAAAATTGATTTTTCAATAATCGATTGTGGTAAAAAAAATTCACCAATTTTGCCCATTTATGCCATTTTTACACTTTTTCTGACAGCTGTGACAGCCAAACCACTGCGAATTATGAAATTAATTTTTATGGCGACATAGATTTCATATATTTTAACATGTCTATTAAGCCAAATTTGTTGTGTAATCAAAAATGAATTTTTGCGGGATTTTTGAAAATTGAAAAAAATGAATTTCTGCCATTTTGAAATACGATTTTCTCTAAAAGTAACACTTTTTTTGTCGGGTTTTTTTTTTATCGTCACACAAAAAATTGTCTTCTACAAGATTTATTAGGTTTCCGAGGGAATTTTTTTATATTTTAAAGATTTAACGGGTTTTGAACATGGGCAAAAATATGATTTTTGCTCAATTTTTTTATACTTTAATTTGAGATAATTGTAATTTTAAAAAACTTTAAGGGTCAGTAATATCTTGTTAGTGCTATTCGATCCTAAATTGTATAATTTTTTTGTTTTTGGTTGATTTTGGCGGGAATTTAAAAAATCCAAAATTTTCAATGTTACCATTCCCATAGTCGATTTTCTCAAAAAGGAACATTTTTTTTCTTGAGTGTATTTTTATGTGTATGCCTAACACTACGTTCTACAATATATTTTAGGTTTTTGTGGTATTAATTATGTTTCTGGTGATTAAAAAATAAATGAAAATTGATATATCTCACTTTTTTTAAGATGTTTTTTTTCATTTCCGTTACTTTTTAGCGTAAAATTTTTTTGGGCGTTTCCAATAACCTATACTTACTACTTGATCATAATTATGTAAAAATTTCGTTTTTAGTTGATTTTGGCGGGAATTTTAAAAATCCATATTTTTCAATGTTACCATTTCCATTGTTGATTTTTTCAAAAAGTAACTTTTTTTCTCGATATTTTTTTATATCCATACATTAAGTAATGATATACAATATTTTATAGGTTTAAGAGGTATTCTCTTTTTTTTGGTGATTTACAATTTTTAGAAAACCAGAAAAACGATAAAAATAACTATATAAAAAAATACATTTTGTAAAACGTTTAATTAATTTTTGTAACTCCAAAAAGAAAAGAATACCTCTTAAACCTATAAAATATTGTATATCATTACTTAATGTATTGATATAAATAAATATAGAGAAAAAAAAGTTACTTTTTGAGAAAATCGACTATGGAAAAGGTAACATTGAAAAATATGGATTTTTAAAATTCCCGCCAAAATCAACCAAAAACGAAATTTTTAGATAATAATGATCAAGTAGTAAGTACAGGTTATTTGAAACGCCCAAAAAAAATTTACGCTAAAAAGTAACGGAAATGAAAAAAAACATCTTAAAAAAGTGTGATATATCAATTTTCATTTACTTTTTAATCACCAGAAACATAATTAATACCACTAAAACCTAAAATATAGTGTAGAACGTAGTGTTAGGCATACACATAAAAATACACTCAAGAAAAAAATGTTACTTTTTGAGAAAATCGACTATGGGGATGGTAACATTGAAAATTTTGGATTTTTTAAATTCCCGCCAAAATCAACTAAAAACAAAAAAATTATACAATTCAGGATCGAATAGCACTAACAAGACATTACTGACCCTTAAAGTTTTTTAAAATTACAATTATCTCAAATTAAAGTATAAAAAAATTGAGCAAAAATCATATTTTTGCCCATGTTCAAAACCCGTTAAATCTTTAAAATCTAAAAAAATCCCTCGGAAACCTAATAGATCTTGTAGAAGACAATTTTTGTGTGACGATAAAAAAAAGATCAAAAAAAAAGTGTTACTTTTTGAGAAAATCGTATTTCAAAATGGCAGGAATTCATTTTTTTCAATTTTCAAAAATCCCGCAAAAATTCATTTTTGATTACACAACAAATTTGACTTAATAGAAATGTTAAAATATATGTAATCTATGTCGCCATAAAAATTAATTTCAAAATTTTGCAGTGGTTTGGCTGTCACAGCTGTCAGAAAAAGAGTAAAAATGGCATAAATGGGCAATATTGGGGAATTTTTTTTAACCACAATCGATTATTGAAAAATCGATTTTTTTGTCATGGTCAAACTTATTGGATATTAAACCATTGACAAAAAATTTAAAACCTGCCAAAAAGCAGCTTCACTATTTTTCATAGAATTACTATCAAACCCCTAAAAGTTTTGAATTTCGCACTCTAAAAATTCGAATTTTGGTTCCATGACCCTGAAATTTAGAATGTTTCATGTCTAAGTAACCCTTAACAAAATATATCAATTTCAGCCAAATCTATTTTTTGAGATGTACTACTGTGTTTTTTGACGTAAACGAGTCCATATATATATATATATATATATATATATATATATATATATATATATATATATATATATATATATATATATATATATATATATACATACATACATATGTATATATATATATATATATATATATATATATATATATATATATATATATCGATGTTCTCGCGTCAAGATGAAGCTACTACACTTTACAAATTTCCTAAGAATGAACGATCTACACTTTACAAATTTGCGGCTACCTTAAGCTTTTCCTACCTGTTTTATATAGCAGATGCTTCAGGTAGCCGCGAATTTGTAAAGTGTAGATCGTTCATTCTTCGGAAATTTGTAAAGTGTAGTAGCTTCATCTTGACGCGAAAAGATCGATATATATATATATATGTAACAGGACATAAATTAGTATTATTTAATCACTCATATTTTTCTTTCTTTCTGCATAATAAAAGTCATTACTCTCTCTCTCTCTTTCTTTCCTATCTGTTTTTCTCACACAATTTCCCTTAGCACAAATAACTATCTATATCTCTCTTTGTTTCTAACTTATTTCTTTACAATACAATTTTTTTTTCTCTTTTTTTAAATATTTTTAATAATTTTTTTAAATTTGATTTCCTCTTTTTCTCTGTTTTCGGGAACACACATTTTTTTGAAATGCATTTCTCTTTTAAAAAATCAATTTATCCTACATTCTCTTTCTTGAAATTTATTTTAATTGTTTGTCTCTTTCTGCTGTATACTGTGCTCTTTTTTTTTATTTTTTTTTTATTTTTTTTTTGCTTGCCATATTGTGTTATCGTGCTATACACCAATCCCAGTCCCAGTCAAGACATTGTCTTATCGACAGGTTAGGACTTTTCAATTGTTGGCAAAGCACACACGGGCCAGCCACGGCCTAACGTAAGTACACAGACCGGCATTCGCCATAACAGCCTAGAAAAACCGTGGAAACATTTAGGCAGGCTGGTCGGTGCAATCACATCAATCATGCATCTCCCGAATACTGTGCGTCGTCATGGAATGCATGTAAACATGCATCGTGCAACGTGTTGTGCTCTCACACTTCAAGTACGCACCCAGCAGTGGCTCGAACCTATACTCTGTGAGGAGTACAGAGTTGCGAGTCAGCTGCCTTCACCACTCGGCCATACCAGCTCGGTCTAAGAATCAACGGGCCTTGTCCACAAAAGGGGTGTAACATTCCTCTTTAGGCGCCACAAAGGGGGTGTATCACGCTATTTACGCCTCTTTTTGGGCCTTAGGGGCCTGCAAACAGGCGTGGCTACGTTCGCAATTGCGGAGTTACTCTTATGGCCAGTCCAAGCCTGGCTGTCTCTATCTGTCTCTCTTCTTTCATCTTAATTTTTAAGTTTTATGCTTTTACTAGATATAAATTTTTTCTATGTGTTTCCTATTTAGAAATCTTAATAGCTTGTGCTATTTCCCTTTACGTACGGCCTGGTAAAATTGTCATTTTACATCACGAGTTATCTCAGAGACAAGGATTGAACTTTCTTTTTGACCACTTTAGGAACGCTTTAGTTCTTAAAGTTTAAATTCCTAATTTTAATGTTTTTTTTTGCTGGTAAATAAAATTTAATTTTGTTGCAGGAAATATTGAGACCGTGAGACTACTGCTGGAACATGGCACTGACGTCAATCACAAAAACAATATTGGTACCACAGCGCTTATCTCAGCTGCATGGGAAGGTAATCAAAACCTATATTAGATTCATCTCTAAGTCCCTTTTTCTTGAATAAATCATTCACTTTTATATTCTTTATCTTTCTTAGAAACCTGTCTTCTCTTTTTGTTCCTTAAAATAAATTCAGTCTGACAATATTTATATTTCCTACTCTTTCTTTATTAAAATATAAGTATAACACATCTATATTTCTAAATCTTCTTTCTCACTCACTCTTTCTCTCACTCTTATGCAGTCTTTAAAACTCTGTAAAACATTTAAATAACAAAATATAATTATTTTTTTAAAAATAAATATTTTGGCATCTTTAAAATGATTTTATTAAATTGTAGATTTTATTTTTTGTTCTATTCTTTTGTTTTTTGTTTTATTAAGCAGTGAGTCCAGCCTAATTTAAATACCTATATCTAAATTCTGTTGTTTTTTTCTCATTAAGTCACTTACTATCAAAAGTCACTACAACTTACGCAATATAAGGTCATTTAAAACACATTTGTTTTTACCATTCACCAATATATTTTTATTTTTCACTATATTTACAATTTTTCAAGTTTTTTTTTGTCATTTTCCAAGTTTTTATACATTTTTCACAAAAAAATTATTTTATACAATTTTTCAAAAAAAAAAGAAATCATTTAACATAATAAATAAAAATAAAGAAAAACTACAAAATATGAAGAATAAATTAGCTCATAATTCTCTTAATGAAAATAAGTTGTGAAAAATTTGTATTATATTTAAAGTAGCTATTAAATTTATTATACTTTAAATATTAAGTCACAGAAAACATAGCAACATTGTTGTGTTCTGATAGTTGATTTTAAACATAGTTGATAAGCAACATTGATTAGGTCTTAGACGTTAAATTAAAATTTAATTTAGTCATTTTTAAATTCTTTGTAATTGTGGCTACTGCGTATGACATCACAGCGCAACTGAGTAAAATGCTTTTTATTATTTCAAAAACAAAACTAAATAAACTACTTTAAATGATTCCATCATTGGTAGTGTCTTTAATACTTTTCTTGTAATTTAATATAAAAATGAAGTTACCCTCAATTTATAAGCATTTTTATTATTTACTTACAATAAATTAGATAAAAAGAATTTCTTAGGAAACTTAAAAGGTCTTTACGAAAATAATGAGGATAAAAAATGTGCACTTTATTTTTTATAGATTTTATACAGGGGATCATATATCTTCTTTGAGCTGTAAATTTATTTCATTTCTTATATTTTCTTTTCTTTTTCAATGTGAATACAATAGCCTATTAAAATTATATAAAAATTATTCCATAATTAAAATGAGTAAATAACGACGTACTTAACAATTAAATAAATAAATTTATATTGAAGAGTATGGCGACATTGTATTTTATTTTTAAAAAATCAGTATAATTTAGTTATCTAAAAAATTACAGCCAGAAAAAAATGTATAGATACATTAAAGTTAATAAATTTATTCAGTGTTGAATTATGAGCCTCGCACCTTTATTCTACAGCAAGTCGGATTGTGAAACGTCACCTCCGGTATAAAAAACTACCTATATTTTATATTGTTTTGCTATAAATAAAATAAAAAAAAGAAACAAAGTCACAACAAAAACACTGTTCATATTACTGAAAGTAAACAAAGCAAAATCAATAATTAATAATTTTGTCTCGATCTACTAAACCTATTAACTTTTTTGCAAGTTTTAATTTTGACGTAAATATATATGATTATACGTAATGTATAATATATCATTTAAAAATATGATAATAAAAGTATCCAAAATCAGTTCTTATATAATCACTCTAAAAAATAGTGCATTACTTAAGTTACGAATCCTAACGTATTTAAGATATACACTTTTAACATAATAACAATTAGCTAATAATTAGCTAAAATAATACATTTAGCAAATTATTAAAAAAAAACTAAATGAACTAAAAAACATTTAAAAAAAAACTTAAAACAACTTAAATTAGCCATTTTTAATAATTTGCTAATACGCATTAATTTTGCTACTCATAATAACTTAAAAGTGTATATCTTAAATAATTTAGGATTCGTAACCAAAGTAATGCAACATTTTTTAGAGTAATTAATATGTTCCACATTTATCTTAATGGAGGTATGCCGTAAAAATGTAATTTTTGACCATTAGTTGATTACTGTAACATAATTAGACTTATACCACTAAACATATCGAAAAACCCATAAATTAGATATATTACTGATGCGAAATGGAATGTAAAGTTTCGTTACAATCAACACATTCTGGTACATGCCTATGTTTCTAGGAAATAGGTTCCCTGTTATATTGACAATGTTAGCAAAAGGCCAAAAAAAACTCTTACTTATATTAATATATTTCTTTTACTTTTAATAGTAACGTATTTTGTATATGAAAAATACTGACGTTTTCACGTTAAAATTACTTAAAAAAGTCACGCGTTACAGTAACACAATACTGAAAACGAAATGTAACAACGTTTCGTTACTTTTGAGTAAAAAGTAACGAAATTTCGTAATTTCGTTACTTGTAACGTCGTTACTAACCAAGTTCGCTAATTATTAACAAAACTCTCGTGAAGTAGAGCCTACTTTACGAAAAAAGTGCTTAATGGCAACAGCGCTTCCTTAATTATATGCTAGATTTGGTGCTTTTATCTGATTAGCCTGAGATTCCGCCGTCCCCAGAGAAATGACCAATGAGAAAGGGTTGAAAAAAATAACACAGCAAGTACCGCTAGTACTCGCATTGTTATTCTTGATTTCGAACACCTAGCATAATTTGGAAGGGCTAAAATATACTTGTTGCAAAGCAAGTAACCACTCAGTAATAAAAAAAATGCAGAGTTTTACCTGAGACTGACTAAGGTAACTCGTTACTTTAGTGTGCAATCAGTATATATCTGAAAGAGGGAAAATTCCCCTATTTCTAAAATAAATTTCCCCTACTTTTTATTATTTCTTTCAAAATATTTGTTCCAATGTTGCCGATATCTGAAAATTGATATTAGTTATTTATCTAATGATTGGGTTAATAATCAAAATTTTTTAATGAAACTTTTTGAGTTAATATTTAAAATTAGCTTGCTTTAATTTTTAATGAAAATTAAACCTTTTTTTATGACGCCAGACATCCTTTAAGCTGTTAATTTATATAAAAAAAAAAGAAAACAGTTTAAGAAAATGGCAAAATTTATCTCAGAACTCCTTCCCAACAGATGGCGGGTAAAGCAAACTATACTTAACCCTAACAGAGAAGTGACAACCTCATGTTTTAGGCAAACCTGCAAAACGTTGTTTTAAAAGGCCCGCTAAAAGTAACCAAACTTTCTAGCGTTCTGATTGGCTACTCTAACAATCTCTGAAATCTGATTGGTTCCGACACCGCAGGCCTTCCTGTTATGTTTGCTAACCTGATGTAGTGCAGGTCTGCCTAAAACATGAGGTTGTCGCTTCTCTGTTAAGGGTCTCTAAACTATACTTACGGCTTCTCTCACAAGCAAGATCAAAGATTTTATTTCCATTGTTATAAAAAAACACAGTTAAAAACCTCAAGGTTACATGTGTTGTTATGGAAAAAGGTTCCAGAAAACATTTTTCGCTGCTGATCCGTTGCTATGATTTTTGCTTATGGATCGATCTTGCATGTAGTAGGAACGACCGTTAATATAGTTTGCTTTAATGGCGGGCTGAAATTTTCAAAATCGCGCATGCGCAGTTTTGAAGATTTTTCGGGATATTTAACGTCTTATTTCTTTTGTACTTAACTTTTTCTCTGTCTTTGATTTTTCTTATTTATACCCGATATTTGTATCACTCTCGATCTCTATCTGTCTCTGTGAAACGTCAGTCTTTTCTCTATAAAATGCTCTCTTTCTATATATATATATATATAAATATATATATTCAATTTACATGTTTTAGTATTTATACTAGATTTTAAACTTTCTTTGCTTTTTCCTTAAAGCCCTTGTCAACTTTTTATCATCTATAATACTAGATTGATAATTACAATACCTGAATATTCATAAATTAGACACCAACACATTGATTTTGTATTTATTTTCACTTATTTTCTTTTTTGCGGTTATATCACGTATCTGACGTCACAATGTACCGATGGGGCCGTGGTAGAAGGTACAACACTTGAAAGTGGGGCTTAAATTTTACCACGTGACCAAAGCGGTGACTGTGGTTGGCGGCGAAACATTGTGACGTCATATACGTGATATAACCGCAAAAAAAAAAAAAAAAATCGACGTGTTGGTGTGTAATTCATGGATAATAAGGTATGGTAATTATCAGTCTAGAATTCTAAATGATAAAAAAGTAAGTGGACAAGGGCTTTAAATAGAACTCTCAATACTCAATAGTATACTCTATTCCCCCCTACTAAAGGCCTAGTAAAACTTCCATTTAAAAATGTATATTATTTAAAAAACGATACATAAAAATATTTTAACTTTCACATCTGTACCATTTATATAAGTTTAAAATTTTAATGATATTTTGGTAAATAAAAATTTAAAAATGTTGCAGGCGAAATTGAGACGGTGAGACTGCTACTAGAACATGGTGCTGATGTCAATCACAAGGGCCATGATGAAGACACAGCGCTCATGTCAGCTGCACGTGCAGGTAATCTGGAGTTACTCACTTTTCTCAAATAGAATTTATCCATCTCTCCTTTTCTCTTTATATTTCTTAAATAAAATTTCATTTCTCAATCTCTACTTTTGAAATAAAACAATTTACCCTTAATTTGCTTATGTTTATTTGTTATACTAAAATTAAAATAGCTTTGTGTCTGTTTTTTATATACAATTAAACTTTGTGATTCTCCATCTCTCTCTCTCACCGCTATTTATAGGAATTGATTAGGACTACGTGATCATTTATATCACAAAACACTTGATAAGACTCAATAAGTAACTTTAGTTTGTTTTAAATCTCAATTGAAGCTCCGTTACAATTTTCAGAACATTTAAATTTATGCAAACCATACAGCACCCCTTTTTTGTTGTAATTATTGAATGTTTCTGACGTCATAAACATGGATTTTCACGCAAATTGCATACTTTACAGCATTTTTACGCTCTCTCGTGGGGCTACATTAAAATTCTGGTAAAAATTGTCATTGGTTTTGAAGATCACATTTCATTTCTATTCATTAACAAACACATTTGGTGTATTGTAGGCTAAGGCTTTAAAAAATATTAAATGGAATAGAAATATATAATCTTCACTGCTGTTTCAAGTTATTTTTCTTTTTATTTACTAATATTTAAAGATTTATTTCTAATGATTTTTTGTAAATATAATATATAATTTGTTTCAGGACAATACAAGACAGTGAAGCTGTTGATAGACCATGAAGCTAGTGTCAATCATAAGAATAAGTATGGAGAAACAGCGCTCACTTTCGCTGCATACGGTGGTAATCTTGAAATACTTTCTTACCTGTATCTACTTTGGAATTACAATTTACCTATGTATCCTGCTCACCTGAATATCTTTCAAATTAAAAAGGGACCGACTTGGACCGGAAATCGCTAAAAGAAGAACTTTATTTTTCCAAAACATTTTAGTACATGATTTAAATCCATTAAAACAAACACTTTAATTTTCAAATAAAATCAAGTAAATTTTAAATATATTTTTTTATACCATAAAATTTTTTATTGATATTTTTAATTTTAAAAAAGTTTCTAATTTGACTTAAAATTCCCTCTCAAATTTAAATTTCCACGTTTACATGTTATCTTTAAAGTGTAATAACTTAAATATTTGTTCGTGTTTTCACATGTTTGACATAACTAAATTTTTAAGTAACATTTCTTCTTTGTTTTGTGTTATTTATTATTATTATTCACACTCGTCCTAGTTTGCGAGATATCAGTCGGTCACCTACCCCATCAAGTTCTTATTTTAATTTTTGCAACATATGAAAAAAGATAAATAAGCTTTAATTAGAGATTGCATCTTACATTTATTTTGTGTCTCATTATTTTTAAAATTAAAAGTATTATCGTTCTGTGTCTTTTTTTCTAACTTTTTCTCTCTTACGTAAATGCATATTCGATATTTTCGCGTCAAAATGAAGCTACTACACTTTACAAATTTCCGAAGAATGAACGATCTACACTTTACAAGGTCACGGCTACCTGAAGCTTCTGCTATATAAAACAGGTAGGTGAAGCTCCAGATAACCGCAAATTTATAAAGTATCGGTCATTGTTCGGAAATTTGTAAAGTGTAGTAGTTTCATCTTGACGCGAAAACATCTATAAAAACTTTCTGTTTTCTCTCTAATTTCTTTTTCTCTATTTTTGGAAGAAAAGTTTATTTTTTCTTTGTTTTCTCACTGAGTTTTCTCTCTCTTTTATAAATTATTTTACCCACATTCTCTTTATTTAAATTTATTTAAACTCTTTTTCCCTTTTTCCTTGTCTTCCATACTTAATTTTCTCTTTGTCTTTCTTTCTTTGTTTGTGCTCTCTCTCTCTCTCTCTCTGTCTCTCTCTTTCTCTCAATTTTTAAGTTTTTATGCTTTTACTAGATATAAATTTTTTCCATGTGTTTCCTATTTAGAAAACTTAATGAATGGCTTATTCTACGTCCCCTTACGTAAGGCCTGGTAAAGTGGTCATTTTACATCACTTCATATATCAGAGACAATAAATAGAACTTTTTTTTTAATTTGACAACAGTTTCAAGGTTTTAATTTTTAAAGTGTAAATTCCCAGTTTTAATGTTTTTTTGGTAAATTAACTTAATGATTGCAGGAAAAATTGCGACGGTGAGGCTGCTGCTAGAACATAGTGCTGACGTCAACCTTAAAGATAATCGTGGATTCACAGCGCTTATGTTAGCTGCTCTTGAAGGTAATCTTTAGTTGCTTTCTTTAATTTATCTGTTTATTAATTACAAATTTTCTATCTCTCTATTATGCACATTCATATTTCTGAAATAAAATTCTTCTCTCAGTCTCAATTTATCCAATTAAATCTTTTAATTTTACTTTTTCACTGTTCATTTTTTAGAACAAAATTTTAATGGCTTTGTGTCTCTTTTTAAATACAATTACTTTTAATATAACCTCTCTATCTCTCTCATTTTCCCCTCTCTCTCTCTCTCTCTCTCTCTTTAATATTTATAGGAATACATAAGTATAAAAAAATAATCAATTGTATAAAAAAAAAAATTATGTGACGTACAGTTTCGATCAAATGAATAGTTACCATTTAAACTCGATGTTTTTTACCGCGTTAAATTTCGTTCAATTTTGCAACCTTGTTTATGATTATTCCTTGAACTCTATTATATTCTCAATCACATCTATATTCAAATTCATTGAGTCTATATATTGTAATAGTTGACAAAGACACCACAAGAAGTCACCTGTGATGCACTCAGGTAGACAATCTTGCGGGTAAATATTTTGCTTGCTTGCTTGCTCATTCTCTCTCTCTCTCTTGTGAGAAATACTTTCAAGTATTTGTTTGATAACAAGTTTCGAACTATTTTCTTACCAAATTGCTGTCATTACAAATCATATTGATATAAATGATAAAAAAATATCTTAATTTTAATCTCTTAATCGGGCAAATCGGTAAGTCAGCAGTTATTTTGAAACACAAAAAAAACATTTCTTAGAAGAGAGAGAGAGAGAGAGAGAGAGAGAGAGAGAGAGAGAGAGAGAGAGAGAGAGAGAGAGAGAGAGAGAGGGAGAGATAGGGAGGGAGGGAGAGAGAGAGAGAAAATGAGCAAGCAAGCAAGCAAGCAAAATATTTACCCGCCGGATTGCCTACCTGAGTGCATCACAGGTGACTTCTTGTGGTGTATTTGTCAACTATTACAATATATAGACTCAATGAATTTGAATATAGATGTGATTGAGAATATAGAGTTCAAGGAATAATCATAAACAAGGTTGCAAAATTGAACAAAATTTAACGCGGCAAAAAACTTCGAGTTTAAATGGTAACTATTCATTTGATCGAAACTGTACATGAAAAACTTAAGATTTTCTCAAAACAAAATATCGATGGTGTTGCGGCTAAACCACGCTTCTACTTTTAGCGTGTTTCCTTACTTTCACGCATCTACGTTTATCGCGATAGCCATGAAAACGAGTATCTACATTTATCGCGACAACAGGTAAAAACATTTCTAAACCTGTTTTCTTATGTAGAAATGTTTTTACCCGTTGTCGCGATAAATGTAGATACGCGTTTTTATGGCTATCGCGATAAACGTAGATGTGTGAAAGTAAGGAAATACGCTAAAAGTAGAAGCGTGGTTTAGCCGCAACACCATCGATATATCTTCGTAGCAGAGATCAGAAAATATAAATATATATGAACTTCGTACAGCATTTTGTTTTACTAAATTTTGCATGTTTCTGACGTCTTAAACATGAAAAGTCACGCAAATTGCACACTTTATATTATTTTATTTTTGCGCTCTCCTGTGGTGTACCATTATCATTCTGGTAAAAATTGTTGTCAGTTTTGAAGATCTCATTTCATGTATATTCACTAAAAATCACATATGTTTTTATGTGGTTTATGGCTTTAAAATATAATACATTTATTTAAAATATGTTTTATTTGATCGCTGTACCAGTTTTTTTTTTTATTTAAAGTTAAAAAAAAATTTAATGATATTTTTTCGTAAATAAAATTTAAAATTTGTTTCAGGGGAAGTAGAGACAGCGAGGCTACTGTTAGAACATAGTGCTGACGTCAATCACAATAATGATCGTAAAGACACACCGCTTATGTTAGCTGCACGTAGAGGTAATATTAGGATACTTTCTTTATATCTTTCCATCCATCCATCCATCCATCCATCCATCCATCCATCCATCCATCCATCCATCCATCCATCCATCCATCCATCCATCCATCCATCCATCCATCCATCCATCCATCCATCCATCCATCCATCCATCCATCCATCCATCCATCCATCCATCCATCCATCCATCCATCCATCCATCCATCCATCCATCCATCCATCCATCCATCCATCCATCCATCCATCCATCCATCCATCCATCCATCCATCCATCCATCCATCCATCCATCCATCCATCCATCCATCCATCCATCCATCCATCCATCCATCCATCCATCCATCCATCCATCCATCCATCCATCCATCCATCCATCCATCCATCCATCCATCCATCCATCCATCCATCCATCCATCCATCCATCCATCCATCCATCCATCCATCCATCCATCCATCCATCCATCCATCCATCCATCCATCCATCCATCCATCCATCCATCCATCCATCCATCCATCCATCCATCC